>MU222735.1:17266-38662 GCA_018584345.1 Thuja plicata
TGCGTGATTCGACCTGTTGCCTTCTATCTAGATGGGGTTTTTTAAATTGCTCTCAGGACGAGAGTCTCACAACCATGGACCAATCTAAGAATGAAGGATTTATCATGATAAGTGCAATGCAATGCAATGCAAGATTATGCTAGGAATTTAAATATGAGAGATCATCTAAACATAAATGCTAAATGCCATTAATCTAGAAATTGAAAGCTATCTATTTGCAATTACTCTATATGATATTAAGAAAATGAGACAACAATTCAGTATTCTAACAATGCAATTTTGAGTAAAGTTTTCAGGGGGTTTGAATGAAGAATGAGAGTTCTTTTATAGACTCTGAGAGGATAAAAATAGAAACTTTCCTGTTTTGAAATAAAACAACTAGAAAAGCTAGTTAAAAAACAGAAAGTTTTATTGAAAAGAATTCAATAAATTGTTTTCTTCCTGCTTTAACTGTTTTATCTCTTTGATTTAATTTTGTTTTATTTGAATTTAATTGTTTTATTTCTCTTTAAAGCACAATAAATTCAAAGTTTCCATTTCTGAATAAAGATAAAATATTTGATAGAATATCCAATTAATTAAATAAATATGACCTCATAATTGCTTTTTCTCAATTATCTGAATAATTAAATTCAATTATTGAAATGAGGATATTTATTTAATTATTAAATATGATTTAACTCCTTTTTCATGTGTCTTAGCTAAAGAGGGTGAGTTTAATTTAATTAAAGTGCTAGGACTTTATTAATTAAATTAATCTGATCATAGGGTTTGTTTAGCCAAATAGATATTTAGGAATTAAATATGATTTATGATTAATACAGATTTAGGATTTTCTGCATTTGACACTCAAGTCGAGTAGAGTCAGTGAAAACTCAAAATTGCCTAGTACAATAGGACTTTGATGATTTAGAAGAATAACAAATGCAACAAAATTGGTTAGGGTTGCAAGATGCCAATTTTGGGGTGTTACATTTTGCCCCTCTTTGAATTGATGTGCGAGCAGCGCATTAATTCAAAGAATAGTCTGATGCTTGAAGCATAGAAGAAAGAATTTTGAACACCCTGTTTTGACCGTGAGGTACAAAAAACTAAACATGGCGTCAAGTGATTGAAGAGCATGGAACACCCAGTTTTGACCGTGAGGTACGAAAAACTGAAATGCCCCAAGTGATTGAAAAGCATGGAACACCCAGTTTTGACCGTGAGGTACGAAAAACTAAACATGGCACCCAGTGATTGAAGAGCATGGAACACCCAATTTTGATCGTGAGGTACGAAAAACTAAACATGGCGCCCAAGTGATTGAAGAACATGGAACACCCAATTTTGACCGTGAGGTACGAAAAACTAAACATGGCGCCCAAGTGATTGAAGAGCATGGAACACCCAGTTTTGACCATGAGGTACAAAAAACTGAAATGCCCCAAGTGTTTGAAAAGCATGGAACACCCAGTTTTGACCGTGAGGTACGTAAAACTGAAATGCCCCAAGTGATTGAAAAACATGGAACACCCAGTTTTGACCGTGAGGTACGAAAAACTGAAATGCCCCAAGTGATGAGGATTTGATTAGATTGATTGGGATAGATTCAATGATGTAATCATCCTGCCCCCTCGGGAGCGAAATCGAAAGATGACACGTCATAATGATGATAGAGACAGAAAAAAATCACAGATAGAAAGAACTCAGAACAGATTACGGAAGAATTTAGAAGATTCAGAATCAATTTCGAGTGACTTCAATGTTAGGTTGACCAAGTTCGACTGGGGTTGACCAGAGTTGACCAAAGTGGATTGAAGTTGACTTCTGAAGAAAAAAGTCAAATATTTTAGAAAATGATGATATGATAAGAGTCTGATGAGAAAGCGAGGTCAGAAGAGTGACTGCACAAGCGTCCAATCGCGTCGGTTCCAAAAATTTTAAAATGCGATTTTGAGCTATATAGAAGTGTCAGATTTTGATTTCGATCCCGAAAATGGGTTGAGCATATAGCTGAAGATAGAGATCGAGGATCAAACACTTGGTCAGTCATGATGAAACATGAATGGTGAAGAAGAACTCCCCAAAGCATGAACCCAACAGAATGCAATGAAGAGGACACTGAATCATTGTCACAATGCAAGTCTAGAATGAAAATGCAATCCTATGCTAGATGCAATATGAAGATGCAATTCTAGGACATGGTTGTGAGACCCATTGTATATTTATCATCATTGAGCATTTTTTGGAACATCAAAGTCGATACAACCCTTACTGGCACCACAATGCAACCATAAGGATATGAATATGACTTATCATCGGATAAAATGTAGGAAACGAACATAAGCACCAGGGCACAAAAGCCAAGATGACTTGAACATTGTTTCCAGTTAATGTTGCAAGAGTACACTAGTATCGAGGCATTCAAAGCCAAGATAACCATGAGTGCGATCATGTGTAAACATATAGAGCAATAGCAAGCAAAACAATAACACACATAGTAATAACAAGGAAGAAGATAGTACCGACCTCACCATGGCGTACAAATAAACAAGATCGAGGGATGTGAGGCTGTTCCACCTTACTGCAGGAGCTCTTATCACATACACCCTATTTAATTTACATTTCCGGATCATCGAGACTATGCCAACAAGCAATAGACAAAGAAAATGTCAATGAAATCCATAAGAATAGACAGCATACAAAGAGATATTCAAGCATAGCTCAGCCTGTTTTAAAGTTTTCGAATGTGGATGTGTATGAGGTGTTGAAAAACACCATTGTGCTTGTGCTTGCATTGTGTTTGAATTTTATCGATAGATGTTTACGTGTGAGATATCCGATATATGTTAAAAACACAGATGTGTCCAAAGATAGTGTTAAAAAACACTATTATGGTGGTGTTGAAAAACACCAGTTTGTGTCTATAGAGAGTTGTCCTTGTGACAAGATTACTGACTCAGGTGTAAACCAGAGATATGATGAAATGGGGGACCCATGCCCCCAAGTAATGATGACTGACTTGACGTATGTTGTGAGGACAAACGAGATGTGATTTCCCCCAAGCGTATGGCGTTGAAACAATGACAAGTTAGGAGGGTTCACAAAGGAACCAGAGTGTCACGAAAGTGACCAAAAGATATATACAAACTAAAGCATATAATCATCAAGACTGAGTATCGAAAGATAGAGCGTGTGAGAATAAATCCAACTAGAATGGATGTGAGAAATCTTGATAGAATAGCGACAGTAGGCAGACGCAGTGAGAACCACTGGTGTTTGACGCGAGAGAGATTCTCAAGAAGAGAGAGCTCTTTATAAGCTAAGTGACAGTAGGCAGACGTAGTGAGAACCACTGGTGAGTGTCACAAAGTAGATATGAGGATATTTATTTAATTATTAAACATTATTTAAATGAGGATATTTATTTAATTATTAAATATTATTTAATTCCTTTTTAATGTGTCTCAGCTAAAGAGGGTAAATTTAATTTAATTAAAGTGCTAGGACTTTATTAATTAAATTAATTCGATCATAAAGTTTGTTTAGCCAAATAGATATTTAGGAATTAAATATGATGTATGATTAATACAGATTTAGGATTTTCTGCATTTGACACTCAGGTCGAGTAGAGTCAGTGAAAACTCAGAATTGCCTAGTACAATAGGACTTTGATGATTTAGAAGAATAACAAATGCAACAAAATTGGTTAGGGTTGCAAGATGTCGATTTTGGGGTGTTACAGTTTCCTCCTCTCCTACCTTGGTGAATCCATTTTCTTCTAGGCCTAAATCCACTCCTCCAATTATCAAGAAGCTTTTCATAGAAGAATTGGTCTCTCCCACCAAAGTCACTAGTGCAGAGTCTTGGATAGAGAACACTTTAGAATGCAAGAGGAAGAGGATAGAAGAAGGAGCTCCCATCAAGGATACTATATCATAGGCCCTAAAATCCACTGCCACCGTGAGCAAGGTGAAAAAAGCAAAGACACTGTCTACATTAGGCTGAGACCCAGAAATAGGGCACTTCACCATGGAGGTAGCGAAGCCCACAAAAGAAGGTAGGATTGAGGATTTGACCACCTCCGATTTCTAGCTACAGTCATTTGATATGGGATTGGATCACCATGATACTAAGGTGGATTGGTGGAAATCCAATAACATTGTAATTGAAGAATAGCTCGAGGAACTCAAGACTGCTAAAGTCTAACTTAAAGTAGAGGTCGCTAAACTAACTGACTTTATCAGACAATTAGTTACTCTAGTTGCCAACATTTTGAGCGCCCAAACCACTTTCGACCCCAATGCTGCAAAGAATCAAGCTATCATAGCCAAGTTGTAGGAAGATAGACATTTTGGATAGATTGGTAAATGATGGATCAAGAGGCTCAAATCTGAAGGGATAGTAGTTATTGAGCAGCTAGGTGACACTCTACTAAAGTTGGAGAAAGAGAGAAACTACATTGAAAATAATTTGCAGACTCTCATATCAAAGAGAGTAAAGTGTCAGGAATACATAGTCATGCTGCATGTAGTAGTTAAAATGAAGAATAAGGAGGCAAAAAAGGCCAAGATCTTGCAAAAAAGAGATGAGCCTCTGATTGAATGGCTTCAAAGCCTGGAGTTTAAGACTGAGATGGTCATTCAAGCCAAAGGAGGGCTGCAATAGCCAGATGTTAAAATCAAAGAAGAGAAGAACATAGATTTTAAAATCCTTTAGGTTCTTCACATAGAGTCACAAACAAGCGGTCAAGGAAAAGAAATGATCGGAGTGACCAACATGCAGAAATCCTTCTCTGACTTTGTGGATAAGCTAGCATAAAAGTCTTCTTCTCACTTGGATAAGGTGTTGGAACTCCAACAATTGAGTGGGTGCATCTATAAAGCTATGGAAGAGTTGAAGGATCGGGTAGATGCAATCAAGAACCTGACCAAAGATCATTCTAGGTGGCTCATCAGATAAACCAATGTCCATATCAATAGACATGAAGAGATAATTTTGGTCATCATAACTATCATCGCCTATAGGGCGAAAATAGATAAGGGGAAGAAAACAGAAACATAAATATTCCCTCTTGTACTAGTTTTTATAGAGCTTGTAATGGATAAACATTTGTTTATCATTCTTGGTTAGGGAATTTCAACCGTTTTGGTTACCTCTTTTTGTAACGGTCAAAATCTGAAAATCTATATGTACTATTTTGAAAATCAATAGAAATGTCGGCTAAATTTTGGTGTGACAAACTTCATTTTTGCTGAGTCAAATTTGTTTATGTCTGTATGCCAATACTTTAACTATTCCATTTCATTTATATTTCTATCAATTCATTTCTTTAAAGTGGATTTACAGTTCAAGATTGAACTAAAGTTTTGTATTATGATTTGATATGGTTAATTGAGGGGAAATCTAGGTGTCATCCATAAATTATGAGAAATGTTCTTATGAAATAGATTGATTCATCATCATTGATTTATCATTGATCTTTTAGTTTAGTGTTTGCATCTTCATTATCAGTTCTTGCATTGCCGATTTTAGGATCTAATATGATTTATAAAGTCTTGAAATTTGGCTAGATAGAAAGTCAAATCTACTTGCCTGAGCTAGTTCCTATCTAGGCCTAGTTCGGTTTTCCTCTTCTGTTCTTAGGTTAAGAACAAACCCCTTTAGATTAGGAAAGAAAAAAATTCATTGAAGATTAATCAATTAAGGGAGTTGTACCTTCAAATTTAGAGGTTAATTAGTTATTCAGTTACGTTTCCCAACTGTTGTATTTGATTGTTTAATGTTAGTCGACTGACACTAATTGTTTAACTTGGTCAACACTTAAATCCTTCAACGCTTGACCAACATTGTAATTCCCGAGTGAACTCAGTTAGAACTGAAAATCACTTTGGTGCTCTTCAATGCCCAAGAGTTCTTGGCATGAACTGACTGTGCTCGGATAGGATTAGACATTTGTGTAAACATCACTGTACTTGTGTAAACATCAATGCCAATACACAATTGAATAATTATCATCAACAACTACATCCTAGGAGAATTTAATCTCAAGGATAATTTTGATTATAGTGGGTTGGAAGAGGCTAATTTTTTTCCTTGTTCCCACTTGGGTTATTCCCACGAGATTTTTTCCTCAAACGATAGGCCCTCTAGAAAGACAAAATTTGAGCACTCACATCCATTTTTCTCTTGCACCAACAACAATGAGAGATAGTGGGAGAGGATAGTGTATGATGTGAGGTTGTACTCTAACACAATTTGTGCAAGTGTACCAAAGACTCAAAGCACATGACTCTTTTTCTCATAAGTTAGGCAATGTTTTATAAGTGTAAAACTGAAATAAACTCGCAAGGGGTTCTTTTTACGCACCAAGTCCAAATTTTTAGTTTGTCTTGTCCAATTTTAGGCCCAAAAGGAAGTGTGGGATTTGCTTGTTCAATTTTAATGCACCAAAATGAAATGTGAAATTTTCTTTATTCAATTTTAACCTTGTTCACTTTTAGGCCCAAATTGAAGTGTGAGGTGTGGTGTGAATTTTAGTGCACTAAAATCCAAATGCTATTTGTTTGCTTTATTTTATCCTTTTTTCTTTTTAAAACTCAAAATCCAAATGCAAGGTGTTGTTTGATCATACGAGGTTCATTTTAATGCACCAAAGGAAAAATGAGTGCATTCCATTTATTAAGAATTAACTCGCGATCCTGCTGACCTATTCCCACAATCCCGCCGACCTACACTGACACAAAAATATAACTTGTGGAAAAATCATCCCGCAAGTCTTACATGATCTTGAAAATCCTCTAGTAAGTAAAAAAATGTGCACACAAAAATGACAGAAAACATAAATGTATGCTTGTCGTACCAACATTCCTATGCGGTCAATTGTCTGTCCCCGATCCCACCTAATCAACTAAAACCATCCCGCTTAGTTACATTTTTCTTCTTTATTTATTTATTTATAAATTTTACAGTGATTAATGCACTTAGGCATACAAATTATTAAATAGTGGTCCCACAGGGTCAAATCATGGTCTTGCCATCTATCATAAAGAGAAAGGAATATAGAGAGAAGGAGGTCAAGATAGAAAGCAGTCTATTTGCGAGATCACGATCCCGTGAGTTTTTCCTTTGATCCCGCCATCTGCCAAAGAATGGTAAAAGAAAAAAAGATAGAATTCAAGACATCAAGGGGTCTATTTACAGGAACACAATCCCACAGGTTTATCCTTCAATCCTGCAGACTATCCTAATGATCATACTAGTTGTGTTTTTTGATGATTGTGTAAAAATTGAGGATGAGAATGATGACACAAATGTCCTTTCTTAATCTTCCCAACCTACAAAAACCACTAAATACCTAACAACACACTTAAACAACAAAAATAATTAGTAGTTGGGTTAGTTTTTTCAAATAAAAGATGAGGAATAGATGAGAGAAATGACCCTTGAAGTGGGTCCCATAGAGCATGCCAAAATGTATGCAATGATAATATTAGTATAACTAGGAATATAATAGTAAACTAATACATTCAACTAATAAAACCAAAACAACATATATGAGAAGAAAAATAAAACAAAAAAAAGTTAGAGAGTGCAAACCGAGAGCACCCAAAATATCCTTCTTGATGTAGATATTTGTCCAATATGTAGGATGTGTGCTCAATGATACTTTCTCAAGCTTCAAAGATTAGAAAATATTTTAGCATTAGGATGGTATGCTTGGTGATTTTGTCTCTCAAAAGGGAAAGATAACTTTTCTTAAAAACGGTGGATGATTTTTGAAAGGGGAGGGCTCAATTTATAGGCAAAGAGGAGGGAAAATGGAGGGCTAGGATTGAAAGTTTATGAAGGGATATGATGCACTTGAGAAAGAGCACATGAATTGTGCTTTCTCAAATGTATCACATTGTGACAAGTATCACAAGGGGAGTGGAATTTTGGGGTTGGATAAGGATTGGGTATTGTAACCATTTTGGGGATTGTGAGAGATTTTGAGTAGTGGGAAGAAGGAATATAATATTCCCAGGAAGGGACAAAGGTGTAAGAGATGTAAGGGATGTGTAAGTGCATTTAAGGAAGACTTTAATGCATGTGGTTGGGGATTGTAGAGGATGTGACAAGAGTTTACTTTGGGGTTGGCTTAAGATTTCTTAATCTTTGGATTAGGATTGTGTAAATGTTTACAGAGTGGTTAGGATTTGGATTAGAAGGAAAGTAAGAGGATTAGGAGGATGTCATGAGAGGAGAGAGAATGAGTGTAGGGGATAATTAGTTAATCTAGTTAAGAGAGGTTAGTATGTGTGAATGGGTTGAGTTGAGTTAGGATCATTGGTTAACTAGTTGGGATAAGTTAGGTTAGGGGTTAAAGTTAGGAGCCATGTGTTAGCTATGTCAGAAAATCCCATGGTTATGAGGTTTTACTTTTGGTTTTGGCAGTGTTTTAGGTCTCCGTTCTTAAACCCTGGGTCAAATTCATGAAATACCCTAAAAATTTAAAGTCCAATGAACTTGTTATAATTTTGAATTACCTTTTTGAAATCAATTAAATTCCTCTTAAGTCATGTATTTTAAGTCGTCGGGCGGAGTGCATTTTAATATTTCCCTAAGTCATGTTTCCTATCGGGGTACACTTAAATTTTCTTATTTTCCTAAGTCCCGACTTGCCTTTATCTTTTATTTGCCCAGTATGGTTTCTTTTCATTCAATGTTCAACATTATGCCTCAGAGCCAGAGATGCGGTTGATATAATCTTCAAGGCATCGCGACAGGTTTCCAAGTGTCTGTGTGGGATGTGGTGGGTCCTTTTTTTCTAGCTATGTGGGAGGTTATCATATGATTAGATAATTTTTCATTGTACGGTAGGCACTTTTCCTTAATCAGAAAGGTGCTGTATTTTTACCCATCAAGGCATTGCGCCATGTTGATGCGTGGCAAATTGGCAGGGCCTGCTTAGCGATAAAGTAAAGTAAAGATTAGACAAGTTTTTTTTTATCATACAGTCAAAATTATGCCTAATGAGAAATATGTAGATCTTTAATATTCAAGGCATTACAAAAGAAAGCCACATGAAAAGGTGGCCAATCTAAGAAAGGGTAAGGTTTGATTAGATTAGAGGAAGATCTATGGTGGGTGTAAAGCCTTAAAGAGAAAGGTGAAATATGTTTAGTCATCAGGGCTTTACGACATTGTGACATGTGTCCATCCTAAGTTTGTGAAACATGTGGTTTTGAACTCGGGTGAAAGTTAAAGAGTTGTTAGGTCCATTTAAATCCAATAGTGTGTGCAATTCCTGGATAGTAAAGATGGAGGTAGTTACATTTTGAGGCATTGTGACAGTGTGCCACATATTCAGATCATATTTTCAAAGCCCAAGTGACTTAAATAAGATCACTGATTATGTTTTAAAGTCTGATAAAGTTTAAATCTGGATCGTCGAAGGAAAATTTTGTGCCAGGTGTAGCCGTTGGAATGGATTTTCAAAAATTTAAATGCATTTCGTAGGGTTTTCAAAGTGGTGATCTGTGTCGTCTTGATATAGAGCGATAAATTAAGGAATTTGATCTTTTGTGTCGTGTATGAACAACTGTTGGATGACGTATGAAGGAAGGTTTGGTAATTCTAAAGACATTTATTGTAGATTTATCTCTTTAGGGTTTCTGTTTAATTTGTTAATCAATATTTAATCCTTTGGTTTATCTTGTTCTATTCTTCGCCATCAATGAGGAATTGTTTTAGAGTTTTATAATATAGATTAGATCAGATTCTCAAGGTCCTAAGCTTTTCAAAGAAGGATAGTTGGTTTTCTGTAATTCTTAGGTGTTAAGTCTTCTAGAGTAATTAATGTATGTCAGATGTTTCATTCTTTATTCTTGTTGTAGGGCATTGTGCTTTCAGCTTCCCAAGGTGGATAGCGGCTAGATCAAATTTTTCAAAACAAAATATTTTAAAGGAATATTTTAGTTTGTATGACAGAGATTCTTGGTTGTTGTAATGAATTAGTGTTCTTTGTCATGTAATATTTTAATAAGTTTTATCCTTAATCCTAAATGATCCGAAGCTTGTTGCATTCCTTGTCCTATAAAAGGATTTCCAAGATCATTTAGAAAGTGTTGGAAACTAGTGAAGTAACACATGCATTAAGCTATTTACTATTTCTAGTGAGTATAACAGATGTATATCTAGAGAGTATTATTATAGAACATAAATTTGTAGATATTTTTCATTTGTTGAATTGACATTTTTTTGAAGCATTTAGGAATTGAAGCTGGATTCTCTATACTTAATACAATATTTCAGATTTTAAGTCTCTCCTTGGTGCTTACTTGTTGAATTGTGAATCTTTTGATTCATTGCATTGTAATTTATCTGTGTATATGTCATTAGTCCTTAGTTTTGATCTAGGATCAAATAAAATAATGCTTTGGATATGACATAAGTTCTTTGGGTTTGTCTACAGAAGGATCTTATAAGTAGTGTTTCATCTGAATTATCTGTATTTATGGTTTTGAGTCCTTGAGAATAGTTAGTTTCTTTGTCTTGTGTTTGAACTAAAAACATTTCCCAATGGATAAAGCACTAATAAATAATGAGTATTTTCTACATTGATACATATCTTAATACATTTGGCTATATTATGCCGTATAAAACATCAAAACCATTTCAGTCCCTTTGAGTTTTGTGGTTGTTAATTATATGTCCCGTATGGTAATGAAGAGTCACTGAATGAGTGGTTATCATTTCATACTTTCTTGTGATTTATCTATTTTTAAAATCCAGAGTATAAGGAGTTGTAAAGAGTTGATTTTTATCTAGATTGGGTGTACCTACCTAGGTTTTGCAGAGCAAAAGGTGTAGAGGGCAGTCTTGTCCCTATAGTTGGTCCAGTTACCTTGCAGAGATTTCACACTTTGATCTAACCACTCCTAATATCAATCTCAAGGTTTATTGGTTTCTTTTCATAGTGTAAAAATTTCATACACAAACAAGATAACGAATCTGCTGGGGAGTTGACCATTGAAAGAAAAGAGTTAGTTTAATTTAGCCCTTAATTGTTGTCCTTTGTCTTATCAAATTACTCATTGCAGTATTCATATTAGCTAGTATTATATTTTCGCAAACTTGTGTTGGTTGGCGACTCGAATAAATCTTTGTAATAAGTGCTGAGTAATATTTATTGTTTAATACACCTTTTTTCAATATGGATACTAGATCTAGAGTGAAAGACCATCCTGAAGTTAAGTTGGAAGGTGGGCTTCCAACTACTTCTAGGGCTGGATAGCTTTGGAGAGAAAAGAAGAACAAAGACAATCCATCTCCAAGAAGACAAGAGATGGACAATGGAGGAGAAGGTTCAATTTGATACAACCATGAAGGAAACACATCAGAATATGAAGAGGCTTCAGACTTGGGATTGGATTCATATGGAGATTACAATTCTCCTAGTGAGAGAGAAGAAGAGGAATTTGACAATACTTCCTCAGATTCAACAGATTCGTCTGAAGATGAAGATGAATATAATAGATTCCTCCAAGAACAATGGGTCATCAGAAAATAAAGAGAGAAAGAGAATAAGAAGAAAAAAAAAAAAGCAATTGTTGAAATAACAGGAAACAAATTATACTGAAAAACCTAAGAAGGATGAAGAGAAAACTACCACCCACCGAAGTGTTACTACTCAAAGCCCTAGATATAAGGGGAAAATGAATTTGACAGGAATTGAAATAAATGAACCTAAATGTCACAAAGTTCCATTCAATCAAGAATCTAAAGGGTTCACTGACCTTGAAAGGGTCTGAAGGGAGAATAAGATTTCAGATAGAGAGCTCGAAAAATAAGAGTTGGAAACTGCTGCCTTAGAAAAGAAAAAGAAGATTGATTTCCTCAGGAAATCTACTCAGCCTTCTTATACAGGTGTTGAAAACACCTCAACATCAAATTCCAATGCTTCTACTTTCCAAAATGATAATAGATTCCAAAGGAGACCACTTCATGTAGAAAGGTACAAGCAATTTTATTTTATTAGTATCCTTGGTTTTCCTAATGCATTTCCAAATGAAATCAGGGATAAAATTCCTAAGTTTACTGTAAATAATGTAATCACATGTAAGGAACATCTAAATAAATTTACACATATCATGGATGATTTTGATATTATACATGAGGATGTAGTTATGAAAATTTTTGTTCTATCTCTAGTTGAGGATGCTAGAGATTGGTTTAATGCATTATCTCATGATTCAATGGGATCAATGGATGAGTTAAAATATCACTTAAAGGATCAATATGGTGATAAAACCAATAAAGGATTCTTGTTGAATGATTTTAACAATATAAAGAAAAATTCTAATGAGGGAGTTGTTGAATTCAATTCAAGATTCCAAAAAGCTATGTATAGGCTTTTCCACAAAATGAGGCTTGACGAGGAGGTATGCCTTGCTACTTATTTAAATGATTTTGATTCTAAAATGGGATATCATCTTAGAGATAAGAATCCTAGAAGAATTAGTGAATCCTATAAGACAACTATTAATATAGAAATAAATAGAAGAGTATCAAGGAAAATGGGTAAAAGGGAATATGTGAGGCTTAATAAGATCAATAAAAAAGAATCAGAAAATAAAGATTATAGGGCTCCAAATAATAATAGGCCATCCTATAAATGTTATAGCCAGTAGAAAAAGATGCAAATTTTTTCTTATAATACCCAATGGAAAGAGGCGAACCTGTTCTCTTACAAAGGAAGGACAACCTTGATATTGAGACCCCTAATCCTCTGCAAAACAAATTCTATTAACATGTGTAATGAGGATTATTGGTGTGAAGCCTGTTAATATCCACAAAATCTTGATTATTGTTCTATTTCTCTAAATGTATATGAAAATAAAGAACAAGGAGAGGAGGAAAATAAATTCCATGATGACAGTGGTTGTACCATGACCTACTCATCTCCATGTCTTGAAGTAGATTCTGATGATGAAATTGAAAATTATGATGTCTCTGGCTCACGAAGCAGAGTGGAAGCATATGATCAACAAATTTTTACTGATGATGAAGGAGAAGTTGATGATGCAAGGTGCAATGCTTAGAATAGTAAGGAAACTATGGTATTGAGAAGACCCTCTGATGAAGAAATAACACAGATTACAACTGATTTGGTCAACAAAGCAAGAAGTAATTATGAATTGAGAAATAGAAAAGTTGGTGGAGTAGAAAGTAAACGAGTCACTTGTATTTTGAAAGAGACCAAATAAGATAATAAACACAAGCAAAGTGCTAACTCTGTAGATAATAAACACCTTCAAGGAAGGCCTGCTAAGAATATAAGTAAGTTAAAAGCCAAAAGTGTTAAAAAAATAAAATGGTTCAAACATTATATATGAGGTAAAAGCTAAAATATTAGAAACAAGTTGTTCCCTTCCTAGAATGGATGATAAGGAATCAAAGAAAGAAGAGCCAACTTTGACTGTTCAAGTTGAGGATGGTAATCTTAATCTTGAAATCAAGAATTCTCTGATGTAAAATACACCCCAATTAATATGGGGCATCTATTGTCACAAATAACTATTAAAGTTTGATTTATGGAAATGATGAGAATTGGGGAACATAAAGAGAAGGTCCTCTCGTTTCTCAATGATGTTTCTTCAATAAGATTTAAAAAACCGGAAGGTGTTGAAAAGATGAAAAATATACAAGAAAATTCAGAAAGAAAGGGAAAAGAGTCTAAAGGAATGACTTCAGAAATCGCTCAGATTTATTTAAATACAAATCATGTGAATACTCCCTTAGGAGTTGTTGATCCTTTCTTCTTAACTTTTTTTATCAATGGTAAGATGCTAAAAAAATGTATGATAGATTAAGGAGCATCTAATTTTGTTATGCCTGCAGAGATAATAAAGTCAATGGGATTACAGGTTAATACTCCTCATGGAAGATGTCAGGCAATGGATTGCAGATAAATCCCTGTTATTGCTACTATCAAGGCTTTTCCTTATAGGTTGGTTGTTTGTCCTGACAAAGTGTTGACAATGAATGTATTGGTTGTTGATATTCCTCCTCATTATGGATTGTTTCTGTCAAGAAAATGAAGTGCTTTAATGGGAGGAAGTATGTAATGTGATTTATCCTTTTCCACTTTTAATATTGATGGTAACAATGTCAAGGTGTCCTGGGAAAGTAGGACTCCTCATATGATTGAAGTAAATGAAGATGCTGATATGAGTTGTTTTATAGATACTAATATTGGATCTTTTCAAGTACAAAAGAAAGATGTTGAAGGAAAAGCTCAACTTATGCTGTTATCTAATGAAAAGGAAAATTTTATGGACCAATATGATTTGGGGACCATGTATTTTGATGGAGAAAGTTCTAAGGAAGGAGCTAGTGCATGAATCATATTGATAGCTCCTAGCGGTAAGACCTTCAAGTTTTCTTTTACATTGTTGTTTACATGCACAAATAATGTTGCAGAGAATGAGGCTTTGTTAATAGGTTTGAGATTATCCTCAAGACATAAGAGAAAAATTATCAAAGTGATTGGAGACTCTGAATTGATAATATTTTAGATTAAATCCAAATATGTTTAAAAAAATCAGAGACTTAAGCAGTATAGAAATGTTGTCTGGGATGAATTGGAAAACTTTGATGCATTTGGTATTGATTGGATAGATAGAGGTCAGAAAAAAATGGTAGATTTATTAGCTAACATTGCTTTAAGACCCAAGGATATTATATTTCTAGAATTTTGAAAATAGAGATTCAATCTAGGCCTTCAATACTAGACAATGTTGAAAATTGACAAGTCTTTGAAGATGACTTAGATATTCTGAGATTTTTGAATTGTGAAGTAGAATTTTTAGACAAAGAAATGGATTTCAGGGGATGTATTGAAACCTTGGATGATAAAGATACCATTTTTTGTAAAGAGGTGATTCAATTAAAGTAAAATAGAGTTCCCAAGGGGCTAGTTATTCTTGGAAAAGCTTTTGATAATAAAGACAAGTCTTTTTCTGCAAATAAGGTAAGTAAACTTGAATATTTGGAAGAAATAAACATAGGAACAATTGAGAGCCCTAAGAATGTGTATATTGGTAAAAATTTATCTCCTAAAATTAGTAATTTATTGGTTGATCTTCTCAGAAAATATAGGCATGTTTGTGCATGGTATTTTGATGATTTGAAGGCCTATAGAGAAGATTTGTTTCAACATGAGATTCCTTTAAAGGAGGGCACTAAGCATTTCCAAAAAAAATTGAGACCTATGAATCCCACCTTGGCACAAAAATGCAGGAAGAACTAAAAAGATTAGAAATGTTGGGATTATCAAAACCATCAGGCATTCTACATGGGTATCAAACTTGGTATTAGTGAGAAAGAAAAATGGTGATATTAGACTTTGTGTAGATTTTATAAATTTGAATATCAGTTCATTAAAGGATAATTATGGTTTGACAAATATGGAAGCCATGTTACATAGAGTTACTGAGTCTGAATTAATGTCTATGATGGATGGGTTCTTAGGATATAACCAAGTCATGGTTAAGGAATATGAACAATTTAAGACTACATTCACCACACCATGGGGTACTTATGCTTATGTGAGAATGCCTTTTGGCTTAAGAAATGTTTGGGAAACCTTTCAGAGGGTCATGGATGTGGTATTTGGATATTTCATAAATAAATTTTTAGTTATTTATCAAGATGATTTAACAGCTTATTCAACAAAAGAAGATCAACGATGTCATCATCTTGAGAAGATTTTTGTTAGAGCTTTGGAATACGGGGTCTCTTTCAACCCAAATATATGTTCTTTTGGAGTCATAGAGGGAAAAATATTAGGAAATATTGTATCTAAAGATGGAGTAAGATTCGATCCTGAAAGGGTTGCTGCTATTGATAAAATCCCTCAGCCAAAAAATGTCAAGGGTATTCAATCTTTCTTTGGACAGGTGGATTTCCTAAGGAGATTTGTTACAAATTTTGCAAAAATCAGTATTCCTATTTCAAAGATGATGAAGAAAAGAGCCTAGGTGGAATGGAGTGAAGACACATCTAAAGCATTCTCAAGTATTAAACAAGCTATCAAAGATGCTCCTGTTTTGAGAATAACTAATTATGAAAAACCTTTGCAGATTTTATTCTTTACTTCATACAATACTGTTGCTGCAGTATTGTTGCAAAAAAATTCAGAGGGATTTGAACAACCCATTTCTATTTTTAGTAATTTTTTACAAGTAGAAAAGCTGAAGTATGATATTATGGAAAAACAAGCATATGCTCTGGTTAAAGCTATCAAAGATTTTAGATGTTATGTAGTAGGAGAAAATATAACTGCTTATGTACCTAATGCTACTCTAAATGACATTCTAGTTCAACAGGAAGTTTCAGGAAGGAGGTGTAGATGGATAAATAAAATCCAAGAGTTTAATATTGACATTTAGATTAAAAAATTGGTTAGAGGCCTAGGACTTGCAAAATTAATGGCTAAGACTACTACACATAAGATTATGAGCTCGGGTTTTTGGTGGCATACTATCTTCAAGGATGCCCACAGTTATGTCAAGAAATGTGATGCTTGCCAAAGATTTGCAGGTAAGCTTAAGTTTAGTGGGACTTTATCTTTGGGTCCTGTTATAGTTGATGGCCCTTTTTAAAAATGGGGAATGGATTTCATTGGAGAGATTCCTAACAAGTCTAGTGGAGGTCATTCATGGATCTTGGTAGAGACTGATTAATTTACTAAGTGGGTTGAAGTAATTCCCACCAAAAAGGCTACTAGTAAAGTTGTTATTGATTTTATGCTATAAAATATCTTCACTAGGTTTGGTTGTCTTGAAAATATTGTGGTAGTTAATGCTATGTGTTTTATATCTAAAGAGTTTAGTGACTTTTGCCAGCAATATGGAATCCATGTTTCTTATTCTTCCTCATATCACCCATAGGGAAATGGTCAAGCTGAATCCAGTAATAAGAGCCTAATAAAGATTCTAAAAAGAGTGTTAGATAAGAACAAAAGGTCATGGGATTCAAAGGTGCAAAAAGAATTGTGGGCTGATAGAGTGACAGTGAAGAAAGCCATTGGTTGTGCACCCTTTGATTTAGTGTATGGTATACATGCTAGGTTGCCTCAAAATAAAATATTGCAAATGTATAAGTTTACCAAAAAATATGATGAGGAACTAGATGATGAGATGAGGATCAAAATGCATGATTTTATACAATTAGATGAATCAAGAAGGGATGCACATGACAAGAATATTAGGTTGCAACTTCAATGTAAGGATCTATTGCAAGAAGTTTTTGGTCTTGATGTGGAATGCCAGATTGGAGGATAAAGGAAAACATGGAAAGTTTGATCCTATATGGTTAGGACCATATATCATTGATAGTAAATGAGGTTCTGATTCTTACATTTTAAAGGATTTAAGTGAAAATATTCAGGAGTTACCGGTTCATGGACAGTTCCTGAAGTTCTATTTCTCTTAAAGTTTCTTTTTGAATCCATGAAAATTTGTTTGTAAATAAGTTTTGTGTACATATTCCTTTTTTTTTTGTCTGTTTTAGGTTAGTTTCTTTTCCTGTAGGCGGTCTTCTCAACTCAGAGTTCTGAAATCTTGTCATGCCTACAAGAGACATGTATCCCCAATTAGAGTGAATGTTAGCACTGTTAGAAAATTCCATGGTTGTGAGGTTTTACTTCTGGTTTTGGCAGTGTTTTAGGTCTCTGTCTTAAACCCTGGGTCAAATTCATGAAATAACCCTAAAAACCCTAAATCTCATGAACTTGTTATAATTTTGAATTACCTTTTTGAAATAAATTAAAGACCTCTTAAGTCATGTATTTTAAGTCGTCGGGCGGGGTGCATTTTAATATTTCCCTAAGTCATGTTTCCTAGCGGGGTACACTTGATTTTTCTTATTTTCCTAAGTCCTTGACTTGCCTTTATCTTTTATTTGTCGAGTATGGTTTTTTTTCATCCAACGGTCAGTGTTATGCCTTAGAGCCAGAGATACAATTGATCTAATCTTCAAGGCATCGTGATAGGTTTCCAAGTGTCCATGTGGGATGTGGTGGGCCCTTTTTTTTTCTAGCTAGGCAGGAGGTTATCATGTGATTAGATCATTTTTCATCATACGAAAGGTGCTTTGTCTTAATCAGAAAGGTGCTATCTTTTTACCTATCGAGGCATTGTGCAGTGTTGACACATGGCAGATTGGCGAGTCTTTCTCAGTGGTAAAGTAAAGTAAAGATAAGAAAAGTTGTTTTTTATCATATGGTCAACGTTATGCCTTAATGAGCAAGATGTAGTTCTTCAATATTCAAGGCATTATGATGGAAAACCATGTGGAAAGGTGGCCAATCTAAGCAAGGGTAAGGTTTGATCAGATCTGAGGAAGATCTATGGTGGGCGTAAATCCTTAAAGAGAAAGGTGCAAGATGTTTAGTAACCAAGGATTTGTGATAGCATGACACATGTCCATCCTGAGTTTGTGGGACCTGTGGTTTTGAACACGGGTGAAAGTTAAAGAGTTGTCAGGTCCATTTTAATCTGATGGTGTGCATGATGCCTGGATAGTAAAGATGGAGGTAGTTACCTTTTGAGGCATTGTGACCGTGTGCCATGTGTCTAGATCATATTTTCAAAGACCATGTGACTTAAATAAGATTAATGACTATGTTTTAAAGTTTGATAAAGTTTAAATATGGATCATCGATGGAGAATTCCATACCAAGTGTAGCTATTGGAATGGATTTTCAAATTTAAAATGCATTCTATAGGGTTTTTAAAGTGGTGATCTATGTCTTCTTGCTATAGAGCGATAAATTAAGGAATCTGATCTTCTGTGCCGTGTATGAAAAACTGCTAGATGCTGTATGAAGGAAGGTTTGACGATTCTAAAGACATTTATTACAGACTTATCTCTTTAGGGTTTCTGGTTAATTTGTTAATCAATATTTAATCCTTTGGTTTATCTTGTTATGTTCTTCGCCATCAATGAGGAATTGTTTCAGAGTTTTATAATATAGATCAGATTAGATTCTCAAGGTCCTCAGATTTTCAAAGAAGGATAGTTGGTTTTTTGCAATTCTCAAGGGTTAAGTCTCCTGGGGTAATTAATGCATGTCAGACATTTCATTCTTTATTATTGTTGTAGGGCATTGTGCTTTCAACTTCCCAAGGTGGATAACGGCTAGATCAGATTTGTCAAAACAAAATGTTTTAAAGGAATATTTTATTTTGTATGACAGAGCTGCTTGGTTGTTGTAATGAATTAGTGTTCTCTATCATGTAATATTTTAATAAGTTTTAGCCCTAAACCTAAATGATCCGAAGATTGTTACAGTCCTTGGCCTATAAAAGGATTTCCAAGATCATTTAGAAAGCATTGGAAACTGGGGAAGTAGCACAGGCATCAAGATATTTACTGTTTCTAGTGAGTATAATAGATGTATATCTAGAGAGTATTATTATAGAATAGAAATTTGCAGATCTTTTCCATTTGTTGAAGTGACATATGTTTTGAAGCATTTTGGAATTGAAGCTTGATTCTCTGTACTTAATACAATATTTCAAATTTTAAGTATCTCCTTGGTGCTTACTTATTAAATTGTGAATATTTTGATTCATTGCATGGAATTATCTATGTATATGTCATTAGTCATTAGTTTTGATCTAGGATCATGTTGGTACTCAAAAATACAACAAGGTTTTTGAGTACCTTGTTAAAAATTTTGCATTTTGGCCCCTTATGAGAACTTTTGAGCCTTTTTGCCCAAGCGCAATTTTGAAATTTTTCATGCATATCAGGTGTTCATCACTCTTGTTTAGACATAAGAAGACATCCTAGATTTTCAGATTCAAGTTTTGAGTCATTTAGTGATGTCTTGTTTTGAGCACTTGTCCTTTTTTGCATATGCTGATTATAGTGTCAAATTGTTGTAACTAGCCTACTTTGCTTCTGAATATCTTGCACCCTTTTAGGTTTCATGGGTCACTACTTTGGGAATGTTTTACATACATATCAAAGAGTCTAAGTTTCATAAGCCAAGTCATTTTGAATCCTTTTGATAAGTTTTCAGTCTCCCCAAAGTTGGTCCTGCAGAACTATCTTGTTTCTCTGTCATGTCCAGATATTTAAATAACCTACTTTGAGCTTTTGCAAGTTGTACCCTATTGAATGCATTGCATAATTGAATGTTCCCCCATGTTTAAAACATGAAAGTGTACCCATTTTAAGAGTTTCAAACTCATACCAATCCAGTTGTTCACTTTCCCAACTTGATTCCAAATCCAATTTATGCATATTTGCTGAGTGCAAAATCAGGAAAATTGTAAGATGCTAACTTTGCAAATTGATGCCGATAGACCAGTTCACCTTCAGTGCAAGCTAATTGAAGATTCATTTTCCATTTTCAAAGGTGAATCAAGTTCCATAGGTTCAAATTATGGGGGCTCTTTTTGATTAGTTTGTGAATCAAAATTTGAAGACCAGTTTGTGTAGTTTGACAGTGCAAAACAGAGGTTTTTAAAAAGTTTTAAGTTATAAAATGGAAAAATGAAACCATGGAAAGGGGAGCCCAAGCCAATGGAAGAGATTGGTGGTTTTAAAAGGCAAGAAGACAAGGCCATTAATGAGCAGCACTTGGAGGAAACATTCAGAAATTCAGAAAATGTAAGAACACAGCCAACCACATTTTTGGTTATATCTCAAAAACTACGATCTGGGTTGGGCTGAATTTGGATATGTTTGAAACGACTATGCCAAAAATATACAGTAAAAATTTGAGACAAATCTGAGTTGAAACAAAAAATTTATGGCTCTCTGAGTATTGGCATAAATAACAAGGTTTCAAAAATGCACAGAGATATATCCCACATGCATGGGGTTGTGAAAGTTTTTAACATTTATATACTCCAACACTTAGTATATGATTTGAAGAAAGAACCAAGAGGCCATTTGGTGGGTCTCTTGGTTTAAATTTCAAAATTCTAGTGGGCCCCATTATTTTGGAGTAAAAATGCATAAAGTTAGTCTCCAAAGCCAAGAAAATCATCTAGAGACTTAGAGACTAAAGGTAGTCTCCAAGTCTAACCATAGTTGGTGAAATCATTCAGAGACTTAGAGACTACACTATCCAAGTTAACCACAGTTAAGGCATGGTCAAGGTGCAGTCAAGTTAAGCTCATTCAAAGACTTAGAGACTAAAGGTAGTCTCCAAGTCTCCAGATCGAACTATGGTTAAGAAAAAGTTTATGAGACTTAGAGACTACATTGTGAAAGGTAACCATAGTTGAGGCATGGTTAATGGTTGAGTTAAGTTTAAAGGTAGTCTCCATGTCTCCAAGTCTCCAAGTCTCCAAAGCCAAGAAAATTATTCAGAGACTTAGAGACTAAAGGGTTGTCTCCAAGTCTCCA
>MU222735.1:47240-68690 GCA_018584345.1 Thuja plicata
CAAAATATATCAAGGAGATACTCAAGAAATTTGGTATGGAAGATTCCAAACCTGTTGGAACACCCATGTGTACTAGATAGAAACTATCTAAGGATGATGATTCAAAAGAGGTAGATCAGACCAATTACAGATCTATGATTGGAAAATTGCAATATGTTGTGCACACCATACCTGATATAGCATTGGTAGTTGGTATTGTTGCAAGATTTTTAGCTAATCCCAGAGATAATCACCTAATGGCACTCAAAAGAATTATGAGATATCTGAAAGGTACTGAAGACTATGGTCTATGGTATAAGAAAGGTGGAAACTTTGATTTAAAAGCATTTACTGATGCTGATTGGGCTGGAAGTGTCGATGATAGGAAGAGAACCAGTGGTGGAGCTTTCTTTCTTGGAAAAAGGTTAGTATCTTGGACTAGCAAGAAACAAAATTGTATTTCTCAGTCTACAACAAAGGCAGAATATGTTGCTGCAGCAGTGAACTGTTCTAACATCATATGGATCAAGCAGTTTTTGTCAGGAATGAAGGAAGAGATAAAAGAGCCATTTATTATCTACTATGACAACACTAGTGCCATGAACATCTCAAAGAATCCTGTGATGCACACCAAAACCAAGTACATAGCAATAAAATATCACTTCTTGAGAGAATTAGTATAGAATAGTGAAGTAAGGTTGGAATATGTAAACACCAAAGAACAAGTTGCAGACATATTCACCAAACCCTTACCTAAGAATGCATTCTTGTATCTTAGAGAAAAACTAGGGGTACTTCCCCTACCTTAAGATCACTAAAATATAGTTTAGTGATGCATCAACCCGAGCGACTGTCAAATTTAAACTCGTAGGTTGATGATGTCAGCAGGGTTTGAAAAATCTTTAGCCTTCACCATTGAGCTTTTTGAATTTGCAGTCTAACTTTAAATGATCATATCTTGCTCATTTTAGGTCCAAATTGAGTGCAATTTTTTTAATATTTTGTGTAGAATTGTCTAAAGATATATGGGTTTGTCTTAGTTTCTAGATTTTGGTCACAGATTTATCATAAATTGCAGGTTTTCATCACTTTACTTGTCTAATCCTCTATTTTACAACTTCCAAAGCCTCGTACGGGCTCATACGGTAACATTTTTTAGTACAAATTTTTTTGAAAGTGTGTTATTTTCTGTCTACTTTCTAAATATGTGATCTATTTTTTGATTTTCTAATTTTTATAATGTGGACTAATCTTTGGCTTTGATTTTCATGTGATTATCTTTTGCGTATAGCCTAACAGTGGTTTGCAAAATGTTATCCAAGAAGAATAAAACACAAACTACTCACAAATTGGTTTTCCAGGTTGCCTTTTATTGATAGAACGTGAAACATTGTGCTTGCATCTTGTTTTTGATTTCTTAAATTAGGAACCCACATGCAAGACTTCTTAAAATGAACATTTTTTTGATATTTTGGGGATGACAATAATGTCAAGAAACTATGCTCTTGTCCTTTTGGGATGATCAAAAATCTACAAACATTATTATCATTTTCTTATTCGGCTTGAAGTGTCTTCTAGTTTTGTAAACCCAAGGAATTGCATGGGCGTATCCTCTCCTCTCACCTTCATAGATCTTAGGTGTAAGAGAAATCCATAAAAATAATTTAGCGTGGCTACCTCCTGAGTGCTTTAATAAAGTCGGTGAGAGTGGATTGCCCAACTGGTAACAGGCTAAATCCAAGCCCTTCTGAACCGGTATATAAAAAATGCCATTGTGATTAATCTCACAATGGATAGGTGTGAATTCATTATGGCAACCAAAATCTCCTCTAGTACCCTAGTGGTGCATTAAATTCCCGACATCGTTAAGGTGAAATCCTTTCTTTGAAAGGATTGGGAGAGCCCCCTTTATTGGGAAAATGACTTGATCACAACCACCTGAATGTATGTCCTTACTACAAAATTTTATTATAGTATCCAAAAAACCCTCTATCTATTGGCGCAGAAGGTTAGAGACTGACTAAGACACCCCACACTTTTATGGCTCTTAGTAGAGACAACAACCCTTTGGGAAGAAATTCCTTTGGGGTTTGAAGCTTGGTGTGCCTGAGAAGTGAGTGCACATGTAAGGATCCCATGCCTCCAAGCTTCTAAGTTGTCCTCTATGAGTAAGCATAGCTGAACTTCGATTCAAGTGGGGATTCAACAGATATTTCCCTGGCTTACCTAGGATTGTGGTGTCTCTGTTCTTTTTTACAACAAACATTCTACTTGATGTGTCTTGCATGGGTGAAGCATCAAAACAAACCAACATCTCAAACATTCAAATCAAACATCAAAATGATCAATGATTCCAAATCTACACTCTTCGGTGTTAAGATGTCAAAATCTTGTCCAAGTTTTTGCATCTACTATCAAAACATTGAGAATCTATCAACTTGCTATCCAAATTGCTATTCTGCTGTGAAGGTTCTGTCCAAATTTTCACACATCTGCATTCTCATCAACATCACTACTAATTTGTCGTTTACTGCAATCTGTTGACAGTCTGACTCGTTGTTGTTTCAAAATCTGACTTTTTTGTGCTATTCCAAGTGACCCACTATCTATTTCAATCTTATCATCTATGTCTGCATTGTCCTTATCCTGAGTTATGAAAGTAGGTTCATCAACCTTGACTCAAGATCAAAGTCATTGCTATCTCTGTCACAGTTGGACATTATCTCCTTAATTCTTTGGTCTTGGACTTAATCAGTAATTTACATATCACTTCAGCACCTTTTAGTCAATCAATTGATTCATCATACCTTCTCTTCAATCTTCTAAGCAAGCACATCAGACAATCTTACAATGTCAAAAAGAAAAGAAGAGATTCTTATGGCAACTTTATTCAGACAACTTGAATCTTTGAAATCTGAACTTTAGGAATTGAACAAGAAGGAAAAGAATACTTAATTTGATGAATCCTCCTTAAGATCAACTTTTCCTTTTCTGTTTGATCATGATTCTCACATCTCTCTACTTTCTTTCAACATGGATAAATCTTGGTATGACAATCCCATCTTTGATTAAGAATAATTTTACGACAATCCCAACTTTGATCAAGACCACTTTTATGACCATCCTATCTTTGATCAAGAGCATGTAAAGGAAGCTATGACAACATCGGATGAAGTCCTTTTCTATCCGCAAAATAAGGATATTGCAAGTCAAGAAGCATTTATTTATCATTTAGAGAGAATCTCTTCTCCTTTGGGACAATCTTATCAATCAGCATTGGAGGAACTTCTTGAGCATAATCTCATCATATTGCCTCTAGCCACATCATGTGGATTCAAATTCTTGAGTAACTATTGTGCATATCATCGACATAACAAGCATAAAACTTCATATTGCATGGAGTTGAAACATAAAATCCAAGATCTCATAGATAATGGCATAATCAAAGTGGAAAATCCTAATGAATCATCTAGTGAAGATACTAATCTCAAGCATGATCAATAGCAGGAATCCATGTCTAGCAATGGTTCACATATCCCATCTATTTCTTCCACCATTCCTATACCTAAAGCTTCACAACCAGACACACCATCTCTATCAAGAACTGATCCTAATGATGACTGTGTTTACTCTCAAGGACTACCTCTAAAAGAGATCCAAGCTAATCAACATACAGATGCAAGCCTTTCTCAGGCTCTAAAGATCATAGACCCAACATATATATGTGCTTCAATGCTTGTCATTCCTATTCCAAATGATTGTCCATCAACGTGTCAAGAATCCCATATGCAAATCAAAAATCCTACCTCATCCTTAGAAGTGGCTCCATGTCAAGAGGGAAATCCAAAGTGTGAAGAAACTAATATCAGTAATGATCAAGATCAAGACACCATCCATCTTTATCCAATAGTTGACCAAAGTCACATAGCTCAAGAGTCCCATGATGATTTCATCATCCCCTTCCATTTCTTCCCAGAAGAAACGCTTACATCTCCTATATCTTATCCATCTCCCAGACAAGATCAAGATATCCTTTCCACCATCTCTACTGAGCTTATTGAAAAACAAGAGAAAGGTACCCTTTGTACACCATCTAATAATCCTTGTCAAGATCAAAGCATCCCATCATCTCCTTGTCATGCTTTTCCATATCCAAAAACTATCATTCCTCAAAATCCCTTGCATAGCAATAAATCCAATCAAGCTTGAGATGCTCCTATCAAAATTACTCCTATCAAAGCTACTCACGCTCCTATTCATATAGAGATGAATTCTAAAGAGAAGAGCCTTGGTCATGAAACTCACTCTAAAGATGTTGATATCCCTTCCGTACCTTATATCCCTCCATTCAAACGTAAGTATCTGTCTTCTCCATCTTCCAAATCCATCCTTGTTCCCTATATCCCAAAGCTAAAACCATCAAACCTTCCATCTATATTTGGTCCTTATGTCCCTCCATCTACCATGCCTATCACTACTAGCTTGTGATCCACTTACCCTATCTCCTATCAAGATCAACAAAGAAATACATCCTTTAAATATCCCTATCAACCAATACATATGAACCAGTCATATCAGCTCCATTCATCCACAATTCCTAAGTCTTTTGGAAGAAATTTGGATGTACAACGAATAAATATACAATACAAGAATCCACCTACATATGAAGATCACTATGTCCCATCTAATCGACATGTGACTAAAAATACAAAGGAAATATTCAAGAGACCACATAGGCCCACTGAGCAAAGAACCAAATCAAAGAAAATATGGGTTCTAAAATCCATTATGAAAGAATTGTGTTCTAAATCATCTAATACAAAGGGAAAATCAAAAGCTATGTGGATTCCCAAGTCTCTTCTAAAGGACTTGGATACAAAAAGAAAAGAAAAATTTATGTGGATTCCCAAGTCTCTCTTAAAAGGCTTGAACAAAAGGAAAAATCACAATTGGCGTGCAAGCTTCCAAAGGCTTCTACTCCATCTCCTTTCAAACATTTTTCATCTCCTAAACCTATTTTGGGTCCTCATGTCCCAAAATCTATTGTTTTGAATATGTATTCATCCATCTTGGGTCCTCATGCACCAAGATCCATATCAAAATCTAAATCCATTTCACACACTTTTCCTCTATCATTCCACCATCCTTCAAGATGTGTGTCGATGTTGATCTTGCCTACACAAACTTTTCAATACCGTATCTAATATCCTGCACCTACCTCCTACACATCCATCTCATATTCTTGCTATTCCTCTCATCCAATCCATTGCATAAATCCTTGACTACCATCTCCCTTATCCTCCGTATCAATCTTCTTTACCATCACCCTATCAGCATCTGTGAGCATACTTTCAGCGGCCTTGGCCTATCATAAAATATGCTTCAAAGGAGCACTATCCAAAGAGCAAGAAGCTTAAGTTCCTCCATAAAATCAAAAAGATGAAAAAGAAAAAGAAAAAGTGCCTTGGTGAAAACCTGGTAAACAACACCTTGGTAGCAAAAGTAAAGATAAATCAATCTGCCCTAAGGTGAAAACCACTTCTTGTGGTGCCTTGGATAAGTACCATGATGAAAAAATGGAAAATAGGCATCATGCATGATTCCTCCTACTTTTACTCTTCACTTGGGGGAAATTTCCTTCCATGTCATCTTCTCCCATCATATCTTACATCCAGCTAGCTCGTGAATATCCATGTTCCTTCTGCTGGTCTTGACAAGGTTGAGCCTATCCATGAGCATCATGTATCCTGACATTCATGATCCCTTCCATCAGCCTATTTAATTTGTCTCATGCACGGTACCCTACCATGATCTTGCTTGTCCCAAGCCTATCCTTCCTATCTCTGAGCATCCTTTGCTCCATAGTCAAAAAATTTCATTTATACCTCCATCACCCCTTATCCCGATTGCGCCATCATAGCTCTATCCTATCTAATTGACCCCTTGGTCTTGATCAAAATTGAAAAACAAGTTCTTAGAAGTCTCTTGACATGTCCACTCTTTTGGACCACATACTTTTCATGACATCAGGACATTACCCTAAATTCTATACAACATCGCTCCATGAGCCTACATTGCTATATTATTTTTCCCTAGCTTGGGTAATCTTGAAGAGACTATCCTTGAGGGTCGCATTCACCCTCTTCATCCATCATTGGCTATCCATCTCATACATCAACTTTCTAATCCATCTGCAATGTCCTACACCTTGCTAGACATTGGGGCAAACCATTGTGATCTTGCTTGAGATCGAGTAATCTCTAAAAATTGCAAAATCTCTAAAAATCTAAAAATTGGAAAATGTCTTGAAAAAATGATCATCTTAGTGAAAACCTAGCGATAGGCACTTTGATGTATCTCCAAAAAATTATATATTCCAAAAATACAAAAAAATTAAAAAATTAAAAAATACAAGAAAAAAGAGAAAAAAAAAAGTGCCATTGATGAAAACCTGACAAATAGGCGTCATGGTAGCAAAAAAAGAATTTCTGCCAAAAAGGTGAAATCCTGGTAAACAAGTGCCTCTTTTTCCACCTTGCTATATCTATCACAATGCCACTTGGATTTATGCATCTACTTTGCTTCTTTGCTGCTATGCTTCTTTCCTTCTTGCATTTCCTTTTCTGCATGCTTTCAGTTCCCGTCAAGACACCAACTTGTATGGATTGAAACTAGTCATACTCTTGGGAAAACCCTCCTAGTCTAGGGGTACTATCCTATTACCTTTTGGGATCTACTTCTCAATAGTCACCAGTGGTTCTCACTACATATGCCTACTGTTTCTTAGCTTATACTGAGTTCTCCCTCCTTGAGAGTCTCCCTAACATCAGTCACCAGTGGTTCTCACTGTGTCTGCCTACTGATGTCTAGCCAGTACTATGATCTCTTCACTTGAGAATCTCTCTCATGTTAGCCACCAGTGGTTCTCACTATGTCTATCTATTGTCATTTTACAATTGAGATTTCTCACATCCATTACAGTTGGAGTTGTACTTAATGCTCTACCTATCGATACTCAGTCTTGACAATTCTTTGCTTTAGTTTGTACATAGCTTTCGGTCACTTTCGTGACACTCTAGTTCCTTTGAGAACCCTACTGACTTGACATTGATTCAATGCCATATGCCTAGGGGAAACCAAATCTAGTCTTCCCTTGCAACATACGCCAAGTCAGTCATCGTTACTTGGGGGCATGGGTCCCCAATTTGATCACATCTTTGGTTTACACCTGAGTCAGCAATCTTGTCATTTCTAAAGGACAACTCGCTACTAACACAAACTGGTGTTTTTCAACACCACCATAAACAGTGTTTTTTAACACTATCTTTGGACACATCTGTGTTTTTCAACACACATTGGATATCTCACACATAAACATCTATCGATAACAATCAAACACAATGCACTCACAAGCACAATGGTGTTTTTCAACACCTATACACATACATATTCGAAAACTTTGAAACTGGCTGAGCTATGATTTAAGCTTTCTTTGTATGCTGTCTGTTCTCATGGATTTTATAAATATTTTCTGTCTACTACTTTTTGGTGTAGTCCCAATGATCTGGCAACGTCAAATAAACAAAGTGTATGTGATAAGAGCTCCCGCACTAAGGTGGAAAAGCCTCACATCCCTTGATCTTGTTTATTTGCATGCCATGGTGAGGCCAGAACTATCTCCTTGACTGTTATTTCTCTATTTTTTTATTCATGATCGCACTCATGGTTATCTTGGCTTTGAATGCCTCGATACTGGTGTACTCTTACAATATTAACTGGAAATAATTTTCAGGTCATCTTGGCTTTTGTGCCCTGGTGCTTATGTTTGTTTCCTACATTTTATCCAATGAAATTCATATTCATATCCTTATGGTTGCATTGTGGCACCAGTAAGGGTTGTATCAACTTCGATGTGCCAAAAAAAAAAATACTCAATGATGATGATTTTACGATGGGTCTCACAACCATGTCCTAGAATTTCACTTTCATATGGCATCTAGCATAAGATTGCATTTTCATTCTAGACTTGCATTGTGGCAGCAATTCGATGTTCAGTTCATTGCATACTCCTGGGTTCATACATTGGGGAGTTCTTCTTCAGCGTCCTAGTTTCATCATGACTGCACAAGTGTCCGATCCTCACTCTTGATTCTTCACATGTTCTCCTAGTTAGCATCTGTCACAGATCTGTACACCCTGCATGAGATGTTAGTACCATAAACATTACATTTTCATTTTCATTTACATATTGCATTTACATAAATCATCTACATACATACATCTTTCCATCTACATCAACATGTGCATCGCATACACTCATAAACATCACATACATGTGCATTTCATACATTTACATATACTCAAAAACATGTTCATACATTTGCATACATTCTAACTCATCTAAACATCTAAGCATATAGGAAAACATCTCATAAAAAATAAAGTGTGACATATGCGATGATACCAAAAGATGAGCTCATATATATATCTCAATGTGTCGATACAAATACAAAATGGTGCTACTTGAGCATAGTCTATCTCAAAATAATGATACAATACATGGATGCCAACACATCAAATACATCCTATGGTCTCATCTACCAATCTATCAAATCTAACTCTGGCCTTCTCCCTTGTCACCTAGAGGTGGTGGAGGTGGTGCCTATGCACCCTCTGACCCTCTGGCATATGAAGAAAATCTAGCAACCTGTGATGCCTCATCAGGCACCGCCCCTATATAGGATGCGTAGTAGTAGGCCACTTGGGAAGTCTGATGTTGGGTCTCCTCCTGTGCTATCCGCAGCTACCCTCAGAGATCCTACACCTCCCAGTCTCTATCTAAAAGCCAGGCACCTCGCATGACTACCTGTACTATTAAGTCTCCAACCTGTCTGCCCAACTGTTGTACCCTCTATCTAGCTTTACGCAAGGCCTCTTGTACCTGTCATGGTGCATCACCAGGAATTGCACCCTATCCTAGCTCCTATGCAGGCTAGTCCTCCTGGATTGGGTCCTCCTGTGGAACCTCCTACTGCTTGGCTTAATCCTGTATGTCCTCCAGCTGCATGGCCATCCTCCTCCTACTCTATTTCCCGCTGCTACTCACACTAGGATCTATCCTCATCTGGCATACAGGTATGTCCACCTGCATAGTATGGGGTCAGGGCCCCTACTGTGGTGCCTACTATGGTGGTGGCGGCCATGGTTCCTGTTGTAGTGGAGGCATCGGTGCCTGTTGTGGCACCTGGGAGTGTACTACATGTGCTGGCATGGCCATGCCAACTGGGTCTGTGAATCAGGGGAAGTGATGTGTCATGAATTGATCCCTATACACTGGTGTCATGCCCCCATCTGATATAGCACTTAGGTAATCCCATCAAGTCTGTGCTAGGGCTCATACATCGACTAGTATCTAACTTGGTCGACCATCCCCTCCTGAGCTCATCATTTAAATGAGCATAAGAACAATACTCCTGGGGGTATCCTGTGCCTGACCAAACTGTTGCCAGACATGTGTAAGCAGAAACTACTCAATGAATGATATTGCCCAGCCTATGAGAGGCTGAGACATGAGCATATACCCCAGTTGATCGCTGGCATTGTCCCAGTCCTCTGTCAGTCACCATGGTCGCCATGTCACTGCAACCAGGTCATTGAGCTGTGCTCGCCACTACTCTGTCTTACCCAATGCAGGCTGGGTAATCAATCCTCGGTACCTGTATATATAGGGCTCCAATGGCTCCCTTAAATCCTTGCATATGGGTCAATTGACTGGTAGGTGCTCCCATGCCCATATCTGTAATACGAAGACCCCTGCCACCATGCTCTTTGCCTCTCTATAGGTGATCTCATGCATCTCATGATACATATGGGCCAACATGCACTAACCCCACCCATATTTGATTGGCTCCTCTAGCATACACTGCAGCATCTGACCCCATCTGCACTCAAAACCATGCTGCCGATGATCTACCATCAGGTAGTAGCAAAGGAATGCTGCCAATACCACGACCAATCGGTGCTCAGGCCCATACTGCCTGATCAGCTCCTCCCATGGGATGGCTCTCCCCATGACGAGGTCATCTTGTAGGATCTCTTGTAGTGCTAATGTCTCGGGTTGTGGCTATACATCATACTCTACTCTCAGACCATGGAAGGGTATCTTGAGGATCCTATATATATCCTCCGGGGTCACTGTCATCTCACCCTGCGGAAGATGGAATGTGTTCATTTTTGAATGGAATCACTCTACCAATGCTCCTAGAAGTCCATGATTAACCTGAATGTCGGGTATCTCACAAAGATGTGATAGGCCCAAGCTGTCAATGTGAGTAATCTCTACATCATCTTACTGCTGGACTAGCCCACTAATGGCTGGATGATGTGATCTGAAGGCTATGTCTGGGAACTTGACCTACAAGATACAAACAACAAAGCATGATCAGTACTCATGATTCATGATAATCAAAGCATAACTAAGCAATAAAGTGTTAATGACATCCTACACTAAGGACTAATGCTGACACAATTTCCATTGGATGCAACGCAAACTTGTTCTATACTCAAATTGTTAAGTTTTCTACATGCAAAGAAGTAGCCTCTCATGCGAAGAAGTTTTACGGGACGCGCGACATTACAATCTCTTGCAAAGTTTCATACCAATTCGTGTGAGAAAACCCCTTGTTGGAGGGTTTCCTGCACAAGACATAGGTACCCTCTTGTGCGAGGATACCCACCAGCCCATGCGAGACTCTTCCTTTTTGCAGTTTCTCGTGCGAGGCTTCATTACGAGCCGCACAAGGAAACTAGTTCCTCGTGTGAGAACATGCGGAGTAGTTTTTAAAAAATGTGCCAAAACAATAAAAAATTGACATAAAACAATGAAATTTGAATTCATAGAGAGGTGACTTGATCACTTACCGGGGGTTCGTAGGCTATTGGCCGATTGTGTCGCCTAGATCACTCAGAACGATGAGTGCTCACGGGGACCACCATTTTTGCTCAGAAGTCAATTCTCAAAAGTCAATGGAGGCAAATGATTTGAAAATGCCCTTTTTGACTCATATATAGGTTTTGACCTAATTTTTGAAAGTGCTCTGATTTGCATGAAAATTTCACCACTAGCTAATTTGGCCGCTCTGAATCCATTTTTCGTGATCGAAATTGAAATCTAACACTTCTATATCGCTCAAAATTGCATTTTAAAATTTTTGGGACCGACGCGATCGAATGCTTATGCAGTTGACTTTCTAACGTCGCTTTCTTGTCTGAATCATATCTAATCAACATTTTCTCAAATCTTTGACTTTTTCCTCAAAAATTCAACTATAATCAACCCTAGTCAAACTTGGTCAACCTGGACCTTGACATCTCTTGAAATTGATTCTGAATCTTCCAAATTCTTCCATAATCTATTCTGAGTTCTTCTTGATCTCCGATTCAACATCTATCTGCGACTTCTCACTCTCAATCATCATTATGACATGTCATCTTTCCATTTCACTCTCGAGGGGGCAAGATGATTACATCATTTAATCTTTTTGTTTTCCAATCAATTTGATTTGATATTCAAAAGTCCTCATTGCTAGGGGCGTCAAATCACTTGGGGCATGTTCATTTTTTCGTACCTCACAGTCAAAACTGGATACTCCACAATCAATAAGGGCATCTTTGTTCCTTACATCTTGTCATCTATTAGGTATCGAGGCAATCTAACCCAGATCCCTGAGGATCAAGCTTCGTTCTGGAGATGATTCTCGAAAACTCATCTATTGGGAATTGGGGCAATCTAACCCTGACTCCTGAATCTCTATTTACTATCTTTTGGGACAGGTATCGGGGAATTCTAACCCTGACTCCTGAAGGTTGAGCCTTGTTCTAGGGATAGTCTTGTGAAAGATATCAATCTTACAAGTGTTTGGGCAATCTAACCTAGATATTGGGGGACTAAGCTTCATTGTAGAGATATTCCTAAACATCTCTATTGACCATCTTTTTGGATAGGTATCAGGGCATTCTAACCCTGACTCCTGAAGGTTGAGCCTCATTTGGGGGACAATCTTGTGAAAGATATCAATCTAACCAGTGTTTGGGCGATCTAACCTAGATATTGGGGGACTAAGCTTCATTCTAGAGATAGTCCTAAAACCTTTATTGACCATCTTTTTGGACATGTATCACGTCAATCTAACCCTAACTCTTGAATGTTGAGCCTCGTTCTGGAGACAGTCTTGTGAAAGATATCAAATCTATTAGGTATCAGGGTATTCTAACTCGGATCTCTGGGGATCAAGCTTCGTTCTGGAGATGATTCTTGAAATCTTAATCTATTAGGTATCAGGGAATTCTAACCCGAATCCCTGAGGATCAAGCTTCGTTCTGAAGATGACCCTCAAAAACTCTATTTGACCGGCGTCTCAAAAACCTAACCTAGACTTCGGAGAGTCAAGCTCTATCCTGGAGATGGCTCTGAAATCTTCATCAATCAAACTTTGCATCATCAATTTTCAAAATCTATTCTTCTATGGTTCAGACATTAGACTATTCTTTGAATCAATGCGTTGCTCACACATCAATTCAAAGAGGGGGAAAATATAACACCCCAAAATTGGCATCTTGCAACCCTAACCAATTTTGTTGCATTTGTCATTCTCCTGAATCATCAAAGTCCTATTGTACTAGGCAATTTTGAGTTTTGACTGACTCTACTCGACCTGAGTGTCAAATGCAGAAAATCCTAAATCTGCATTAATCATAACATTATATTTAATTCCTAAAACATCAATTAGCTAAATAAACCCTATGATTGAATTAAATTAATTAATAAAGTCCTAGCACTTTAATTAAATTAAATTCACCCCTTTTAGCTAAAACACATAAAAAGGAATTATATAATAATTAATTATTAAATAATTATCCTCATTTCAATAATTGAATTTAAATATTCAAATAATTGAGAAAAACACATTTATGAGGTCATATTTATTTAATTAATTAAATATTCTCTCAAAAATCTTTCCTCTGTTCAGAAATAGAAGTTTTGAATTAACTGTGCTTTAAAGAGAAAGAAAAACAGTTAACATCATAAATGAAACAGTTAGAACAAAGAGAAAACAATTAAAATCAGAAAAGAAAATAATTAAAGCAAGGGGAAAACAATTTATTGTTCTCTTTTAAAGAAAGCTTTCTATTATAAATTGGCTTTTCTATCTGTTTTATTTCAAAAAAGGAAACTTTCTATTCTGATCACCTCTGAGTCTATAAAAGAACTCCCATTTCTCATTCAAAACCCTGCCTGAGAAAAATATGCATTGTTAGAATACTAAATTGTTGTTACACTTTATCATCTCATTTCTAGTTAAAAGCTTTCATTTGCAATAGAATAATTTGCATTTCTTAGAATAATTGCATTGAAATCATGTCTTAGATTAATCTTGCATCTTTCAATTCTTAGAATAATCTTGCGTTTGCATTGCATTGATGGAGAAAAATCCTTCATTCTTAGATCGGTCTATGGTTGTGAGACTCTCATTCTGAGAGCTATTTTGAAACCCCATCTAGATAGAAGGCAACAAGTCGAATAATATATGCATTTAGGATGAATAAATAATATTCACTTCTGTATGTGGCTGATGAACAAGGACTATGTTGAAGTGTATGGTTGAATAGCAAGGCCAATTTTACCACATATAGGTACATTACAACTTCAAAGAGAAATAGAATTTATGGAATTGAAGTCTTTGGCATCTGTTGTCAAAGAGGGAGAGTTTTCTATAATACATAAGAATTAGAATGAAGCTAAGGACATCTTCAGAGGGAGAATCAGAATGAAACTAAGGACATTGTCAAAGGGAGAATCAGAATGAAGCTAAAGACATTAAAGAAATTTTTTTTGCTCTACAATTCTTTGTATTATGACATGATGTGTTTCCATCAATGCCAAAGAGGGATATTGTTGAATACAATTATTCAATTGTGTATTTTCATTGATGTTACACATGTATTTACACTTATGTAGTTGTTTTACACTAATGTCTACATTCAGACCGAGCACACTTGGTAAACAGAATGAATTGAGGTTGGGCATTGAAGAAGTTTAGTGTTGACTGAGTTCACTCGGGTATTTCAGTCTTGGTTGGGCATTCAGTTGCAGCTGACTAACAATGATTTATATTATGTAATTAAATAGTTATATGAGGCCGACTGCAGTATGATTTATCATTTAGAGTTTATTCAAGATGACTTGATAGGGCTTACCATGTATTTATGAAAGGTCAAGTTTGGATTAAATGTATGGTGTTGTTGTTACAAAAGTGTGAAAGAAAAAGTAAAGGAAGAAGTGTGGAATTTTGTGACATGAAGAGTGAAGGTGAAATCAAATGGGATTTTGATTAAGTACAGAACACTCAGAGCTGCAATAGAATATCTGATCAGCAAGGATCCAGTAACAATCAAGCAGAGATCTGAATCAGAAAAGACAGTTGCTTACACATATAGGTCAAACCATTGTTACTCTCTAAAAACTGTAATAGTGATCAAAATCTCTTAACAGAGTAGACTTAACAGTCTTTTGTAAATCCTCTCACAAGGTAGTGTTATGCCTTGCATCCCCATCCCTACATTTTGTGTGCAAAATGTTGGGTCCCCCTTTTTGTTTTATGCTTTTGGCTCTTGCCTTCCTTTTTCTTTTGTTTCTTTGTTTTCCTTCTCCGAGTTTTCTTTCTTGCGGTGTTGGTTTTTATTTTTCATTTTTGTCCCTTGTGTCTTCGGGACCCGGTCCCAGAGTTGGTCGTTCTTTGTCCAAGAACTGGACTCCGGACTCCGGGATTCTTTGCCACGATGTCTTCTTTTCACAAGAGGGTATGGTCACACAGAATAACCAGGCCCAGAGTCTGGAGGTTAGCCTATTTCAGAGTTTGCGGAAGGAAAGGTAACTTGCTTTTCACCTCAGGTATAAATAGGACTCACCTGTCATTTTCACAATTACCGGGATTAAAACACTTAAGCGATTTTGAAGCAATTTCAGAGCAATTTGAGGGAGATTAAGTGCAAAATAATTCTGAGTTGTTCTGAGTAATTGTGGTTGGTTTTTGGTATTGAGTGGTGATCATTTGGAGGTGGAAGCTGCTGTAGAGCATTCGCAGTGCCTTTCCTTCCTTGCTTCCTTTAGATTTTCAGGTTGGTCTTTGTTTCCTTCCTTCATTTTTTCCCGCTTTTGGTTTTTGTTTGGTTTGTGTTTTGCCTAGTTTTGTTTTCGTTATGTCTCTATGTTTTGGTCATCTGGTTCATCACTTGTTGGTGGGTCGGCTCTGCCAGAGGGTTGTCCGCCCTCTATGCAGTGTAAAACATCATATATGTATTGTAGATTTTGTACATTTTGTGCATGTTTGTATAGGGAGGTCGCCCCGTGCTGCCTTTTGCTATAAATTTGGTGTTTTGCATGTATATCCTTTTGTTTCCATGTATATACCTTTTATCCCTGCTGTAGTTTAGGTGTATATGTTGTGTATATTCATCCAATCTCGTGTCGAGCTCATCATGCTTCGTCTGATCTCTGTTCAAGTTACGAGCTCATTCAGAGTAGAATACCACTTGGTTGAAGCTCAGCTCTCGGCAAGTTTCAACCAGGTGGTTTTCTCTCTCCTCCATAAACTAGCTTTAATGATCCATTTATGGCCCATGTATACATTCAAGACTATCCAAGTGGCATCCACTTTTCACACATTCAGATAGTTGGCGCCACTGTCACCATAACTCCCCATTTATTGCGTAGCCATGTGACACTGTCGTAGGCCTGACAACTCACTTTTCACGCACATCTTCCAACAGTTAGTTTTTTGGACCTCGGGTCTTTTTCCCTCACCCAACCCACATCTTGTTTTTGTCAGGTATGTTGAGACCCCTAGGCCCAGATATTGGTTAATTTCCTAAGTTTGCAATATATATATATATATATTATTATTATTATTCCAGAATTTTGAACTTAAACTAAATTTTCAGGGAAAGGTCGTGCTGCGGTGGTAAGATCTTCGGATCCTGGAGTAATATTTATTCATGAATTCTGATGGTTGCCTTACCTTGTAGGTTTCCAGAACAACTTACCTTAAAAATGTCTGAGGCTTCTGCATCTTCACAACTTGAAAGTCTGAAACTTCCTTCCACGGCAGTCACTAGGGCAGACGTTAGATCTAAAATGGAGAGGGCCTTAGAAAAATTACCTCTCAGCATGAAGTATGTGAAGGACAACACCGTCGTGGGATCAAAGATTAATTCCAAATTTTAGTCAATTATCGACACCAGCATTGAAATGTAGGCTGAGATGCAGGCCCTGGTCAAAATAATGTACATTTAGTGACAGTCCAGGGATCCATTGGCGATCAGCGTTGGGGATTCCAGGATTCTCAAGGCTGCCTATTTCCCATGCTTGGTGTAGGCCCTAGAGTTGATTCTAACACTTGCCACACATTATAACTCTTTCATTTGGTCCGTCATGCTCGCAGCCCTGGAACTGACCGGATATCCCACCCCCATGGTGTCCCTCGACGCCACAACTTTTCAGGTTGGGTTGTGGATCCCTCTATTCGACAACCCAACTGTCATCACTAGAGCTGATGCCTTAGCACAATTTTAGCAGTTGGAGGTCACACCCCGGCAATGCATGAACAATCATTGGCTCAAGACTCCAAAGAGGCACCCCAGGAAAATGAAGCTAGAGATCCCCCAGTTCGATTTTAAAGAAAGAATCCAGATGGGGATGATAGCACTATCCCAGGTCTTCGAGCAACCACATGCCCGGGAATTCACAGGGTGGATGTACTACTTCTTTCTTGGCATCACCACCGGTAGGGAATACTTTGATTGGGCCGCTATTATTTCAAACCATGTGGATTCTTAGTTCCTTCAAGTGGCCGAAAAGTTGAAGTTTTATATGACTTCTTATGTTCTATGGGCCCTAGTGCAATAATGACCTGCCACCAATGGGTTACTCACAACAGGTGTACTCAAGATCGATCTGGGTCAGAAGGCTCCCTAGGATTATTTCCCACAAATCCAATGGTAGGCTAGTTTCCCCAATTTCTGCTGGGTGAACGATGCCTTCATCTACTACAACCTACTCACGCCTACCCGGGATGTAGGATATTGCCTCTCCACGGAGGAAATGGATCTGGTCAGAAGCTATGGCCATTATTACATACAATTCTAGCATCATACATACATAAGGGTAACTGGCTTCTCTGGGAAACCTTACTTGTTGCCCAAACATTATGGGAAAAAGATAATTCTCTTAGAGTATTACAGACAAATAATGGAGTTGCACGCATTATATGCCTTAAAGAAGGTGACAAAAATTCCATTCCCAATCACTTGTGAGAATTACTCGTGCAGTCTGGCCATAGCCAAGGAGGCAGACAACAAACTCAAGAGATTAAACCTGGTAGAATTTTATCTAGCACGAAAGAACTTTGATCTGCATGGAAAAATTTCATTGGCACTTCCTCGGGCATCAGAGCCCCACCAATATCACATGGAGGACTTTTGGGAAGATTTCCAAGATGACGTTGAAGATCAGAGCCAGCATTACGTCCGTATGACCATGGGGATGATGGAAAGGTTGAAGCTGCAGAGATTTCTAGATGACTTCTCAGACGCTGAATCCATAATAGACCCCCAGTACAAGGCAAAGGGGATTGATAAGTTGGCCCTCCCACCGGTGGACTGGAATTCCCAAGAGGGGCCTACCATTGAGTAATTTACTTGCAATGTGGTTGAGCGTATCCACGTATACTTTAAAAGAGTATGCCCTGGGAGTACCCGCAGGGCTGCCTAGACGATACCAAAGCTGACCCCTAGGGCTGGAACTTCTTTATAGGGAGAAGATAGGGGGAAAAGAATAATGGAGACTTTGATGGTGTAGGAGACCCCCATAAAAGAACAACTGAAGCAATCAATAGTGGCCTCCCAGCAGATGAGGGAGAATTTAATCACACAATTGGCTACTCCAGTGCTCATGACCAGACCTATTCATCCTCCTTCTTCTCCTTCACTAGCAACACTTATGGTCAAAGAGATAGGAGTAGATATAGAAGAGGAGCAGGTCCTAAGGCACGCGGGGCCTCCTTTGGTCACTAGACAGAAGAAAAGGCTCAATCCAAAGCAAAAGGCAGAACCAGAGCTAGGGATGCCTCATATCCCACAAGTAGAAATCCTTTCTTCTGACTCCCCAGAGCCAGAGAGGGAACTAGAGCCCACTCATGTCCAAGAAAATCCTCCCCCTCAAGATGAAGTTGATGATGTTTTTAGAACTGACAAGTTTAGGAATTTGCAGGGAGACATTGAGCAGCCGAAGGATGAAATCCTAGAGCAAGAAGAAGCTGCAGAACAAGAACCTGCATAGGAGCAGGAGGAACAGGAAGAAGAAGAGAAAGGGACAAACCAAAAGATTGCCTTTGAAGTCCCATAAATATAGGATATGGGAGTATTAGACCAACAAAAGCAAAGTGAACAAATGACATCGGTTGGGGAAATTGGACCCTTAGGAACAACCGTGACCCCAACTGCCATGTTCTAAATGCCGCTCTTGAAGGTAACATTTGGGGAGGTAATCACTGCGGCCCAAATGTTAAACCTTGTCCCATTTCCTCCCCCATACCTAAGAATGTACCAATGGAGGAGGACACCCCAGCAATAGAGGCTGAAGAAGAATAGGAATAGGAAGAAGAAGAAAACCCTGGGGCAACCAACGAGGACCCAAACATTACTGAAGATATAGATGACGGGGCAAAGGATACAGGTATCACTGGAGAAAATATTACCTGTGAGACAGAAGATACAGGGAAGGAGCCAAATTAGGCTCATACTACTGAGGGGGCACAACAGGATATTGGGGATAATTTATAGGAACAGGTTTTGGCTACAAAGCTACCCTACCCACTGCTGTGGTTGGTGGAATCTCAGAAGAGAAAGGCCCCCCATCAACACCCAGAGCTTATCTTTCTTTGGTAGAGATGATGTCTCAAGCACAAAATCTGCCCAAGGCTAAGAAAGCCTGGATAGTTCACACTCTTCGAACTGAGCTGGGCGGAGAAACAATCATAGTGATCGTGACACCTTCCCTAGATGTAGACGAGGCAATGGCCGAGGCCGAAGATTATGATATCATAGAGGTGTCACTGGGGAAGAGGGGAAAATAGGGTGATATGAACCTGTTGAAAGAAGCAGCCAAGGCAGTGGAGGCTTGCTATGAAAAGGAGGCTCAAAAGTACAAGGCAGAAAAGGAGAAAAATGTAAACCTCATGGGGTTGCTAACTGATCTAGCCCAGCCCATTAGCATTATTCCTCTGGGAGATTCTACGTTAGATGTACCACTTCTACAGAGTGATATAGACTCATTACGGGTGATGAAGAACAATGCCCAAGCGGTTGATGATTCGGTTGCCTTGCAGTTGGGAAACATCTGGCATTTCTTGGTGTCTACCCTCCCAGATCTATATGTGGCCCACCACATCTTACATCAGGCCAAAACCACCATCAACATATGGGAGGGGGATATCAAGAATTATGAGGCATGGAAGGTCAAACTAGAGGAACTCCTCGGCCTCGGAGAGGAGGTTGTTTCTGAGTCCAGAATATTGGGAGAGGAGTTGTTTGATTTTGTGAGGACCCAACACTCCAAACTTGACCTCACATTGGGGGTAATCAAGAAACTGGTGGGGAATCTACAGGATAAGATCAATGCAGTACAATATTCTTTTAATTTATATAAGTCTTTTGTTTCAAAGGTCTCCAGAGTTGATCCATTCAACACTGACACATGCACACTGGAGGAGTATATTTTGGGGAAGTTTGATGAGCTAATGGAGTCCAAGTATCAATCCCTAGAGGGAATAGATGGATCTCAAATGACGCAAATAAATCACATGATACTCAGTGGTCACGATGCGGAAAAGATGGCCGATGAATTTAAGGGAAAATTTTCGGACCTGGGGGAACAGATTGAAGTGGCCAAATACCGGTGGGCTGGCCTTAAAGACATCGATGAAGATGGAATCTCCCATCTCCTCCAAGTATTCAATGACAGTAAGCAACAGTAAAGGTTCTCCGAGGGCTGGAGAAAACCTAAGTGTTTTTGTATTCTTTATTCTTTTGGAACATAAGTTCCCGGATCCCGGAGTTCCAGATCATACATTTTGTATTCTTTCAGTGACCCGTGTCCTGGTCCCCAAGGCCAACCGGTCACTTTCAAAGTAGTTAATAAAGGTTGTCAGAAGGTAGATAGCTACATCAAGGCATGTCAGATTGACAAGAGGTTTTTTGACAGATGGTATTCCCTAGGCGTCATTTTAACATTACACCTGGCACATCAGAGATAGGGCACCACTTTTCCAATTTATGAGGCATGTGGCCTCGATCCCCAGGGGATTGGATTTCTTCTTTCTCCTCCTTGGCTCTCTTCTCAAGGCTGATTCTTCCACTCCACTTTGTCTTTTTCTTCTGACATGATAGGCCTATTCTGTCTCTAGGGATTTTGTAGGGTGGCGCAGGTAGTACCAACCATCGGAAAATGTATTTTATTGTACAGTGTAACATAAATTAGGGTTAGGGTTAGATTGAAAGATGTGTATAAATAGTAAGTCCGGCCCGATTCCAAGGGTCAGCAAAATTGATGATTTTGTAGTCCATAGTAATAGAAAAGTATTTTTTCATTTCTCAGTTGTAGAGCTCAATGCTCCATAGTTTAAGCTTTCAGTAGTTAGATGCTCCCTTGGAGCCATTGTACCATGCACCAGTGTTTGCTGGAAGAAATTTTAATGAAGAAGGGAGAGTTCTTGCAATGATGTTGTTGGAATTCTGTCTTCTTGATTGATGGTATTTTATGCTTTGTGTTCTTCATGTCCTTTACTCTAACACTTAAAGTAGATTAACGACCTCCTTTCCTTTGCTACTGATGAAATATGAACTGATGGTTGTATGTTTCTTCGGTATTTAGTATAGTGTGTTAGAGTATTGTTGATGTTTTGAATGTTTGACATAAATATAGGTAGATGAAATATTTCTAACCCTGCAGGATCTTTTTCAATTTATTTGTTAAGTGTAAGCATGCTTGGAGAAACCTCACCCACTTGAATCCCCAGAGAGAATGAGTTTAAGATAACAAGATATCCCCCTCAAAAATAGTCACATCTCCCACCCGAGCCCTATACCATCGAGACCTGACTCTCAGGTGCTAGGAGGCCTGGGGAATCTCATTTCCCCAGACAACCTTTACAGGCAAAGTTGGCCGTTACGCCGGTACCCGGTGACAACTTACCTTTGTTGGCGGACCCAGTCACAAGAGTCCTGCCAACAGGTAGCATTTCCAGATTGAAGTGTTGAAGACCTCTAACAAGGCCACTCCTCACAGGGTGATTAAATCCTTTAACAAGGTCACACCTAACAGTGTGTTATTGTAACCTTTAACAGGGTTGGCTCCTA
>MU222735.1:69050-81621 GCA_018584345.1 Thuja plicata
AAACCCTTCACGACATATACCAAATAATAAACATTTTAATAAAATGGAAGGCATTGAGACAATCATTGTTTAATTCCATCACTGTACATACAAGAAATGAAGTATGATTGATGGGCACAATGTTACGAGGAGGTTACAGAGCAAAGTCGAAACAGTTGCAGAGCTAAATAAAACATATATGTAGTTGTGCACACATTGCTACAACATTTTAATGTGACCCTTAATACAAAATTGTGTATACATAAACAAAACTATGTATATGTATACATTATTATGTATATTTATACATAATAATGTATATGTATACATATTTATGTATATGTATAGATAAGTATGTATGCATATAATTAATAAGAAAAACCAATTTACAAAATTAAAATGTACCCAATTGCACCATTTCAATGTAACCCTATATATAAAGATAATAATTTAACAGAAAAATAAAACCCTCCACGAGATATACCAAATAATAAATATTTTAATGAAATGGAAGACATTGAGACAATAATTGTTTAATTACGTCACTTTACATTCCAATACATATATAAACATATATATACATAATTATACATACATATACAAAACAAATTATGCATACATACATATACATAATTATGCATACAAATAATCATTAAACACTGATGACAAAACAAAGTAAAATCCACGTATGAAGAAGCATATTTCATCATTTTAATGTACCCTTTGTGCATAAGGGTAATCACTAAAAAAAAAATGAAATTTGTGAATATATATACAAATGTATATATATATGTATATATATACAAATGTATATATATGTATATATATATACACAAAGTGGTAGATTGCACAACTTTAGTTAAGGGACTATTGATGTTGTAACTATAATTTATGTGGGCAGTTTGAAAGCTTGACATGAATTATAAGATGCAACTATGAGATGCAACTGATATAAGGTTATAAAATGAATGAGGATGGAGTTTGTGTATTTTGACCCTACGAATAAATATACTTCATAGAAAACAGTAAACTCAATTTACGTTTGCAGACCCTATGAATAAATAATATTCATAGAAAACAATAAACCTCCTTTCTTATATTGAATGACAAAATTGATGCAAATTTGAAGGAAGTAACATATTTCATCATTTTAATGTAACCCTTTATGCATATGGATAATCATTTAACATGAAATTGAAACCCTCGATGACATACACCAAATAGTAAACATTTTAATGAAATGGAAGGCATTTAAAAAAATGATGACAAAAGAAAGAAAAATGCACAAACGAAGAAGCATGTTGCATCATTTTAATGTAACTCTTTATGCATCCGGGTAATCATTTAGCAACAAAATAAAACTCTCGACAACCTATAAGAATAGTAAACATTTTAATGAAATGGAAGGTATTTGAAAAAATGATGACAAAAAAGAGGAAAATGTAGGAACGAAGAAGTAGATTTCATCATTTTAATGTAACCCTTTATGCATACGAGTAATCATTTAACAAAAAAATGAAACCCTCGACCACATATAAGAAATACTAAAATTTTTAATGAAATGAAAGGAATTTGTAAAAATGATGACAAAAAAGGAAAATGCACGAGCGAAGAAGCATGTTTCATCATTTTAATGTAATCCTTTATGCATACGAATAATCATTTAACAACAAAATAAAACCCTCAAAAATATATACAAATTAATAAACATTTTAAGGAAATGGAAGATATTGAGACAATTATTTTTTAATTATGTCACTGTACATACAACAAAGGAAGTAAGCTTGATAGGTACAACATTACTTGGGGGTTGTTGAGAGGAGCATAATGGTTGCAGAGTGGAGCCAAAATGATTGTAGAGTGGAGCCAAAATGGTTGCAGAGCGACGAAATGGTGGGAGATGAAATGAGTGAAGTGAAAATGTCTATTTCACTTTGAAATGTATATTTTTTTAGGGTTCCAGAATGTTTGGACATGCATCCAAAATATGTCATCATGTGTGTGGCCGACAATGAGATGAAAAGGGGTCACAGAAGATTTAGTGGCCCCCCTTTCCTGACGCAAAACTGAAACATGTGAATATGCCCATACACTTAAACACTCGCAATTAGGTACTTTTTAATTTCAAAATTAATTTTTAAAAAAAATTAATTATTGGATTTTGTGTGAACCTCTATAGGGGTTATGAGTGTCTACTATCGGGCAACACTTTTTTTGACCACTTTTTGACCTATATGCACATAAGGCCTTCTGTAGAGTGCATCATTATTGGTCAGAAGCTGAAACCTTAGCTTTAAGCAGTTAAGTCACTTACGAAAATAACTAAAAAAATTGGCAAATTTTGACATCATTTGGTACCTCAATTGAGCGTGTGAAGTTAGCTATAGCCACTACTAGTCCCTTTCCCTTAGAATAACTAATAATGAAAAGAACTTGAAAATTGCTAACAATATTATTCCGTAGGCTCAATGGACATCATTAAAATTATTTCATTCATGTTCATAATTATCACATTAGTTTGTCCAAAAAAGGAGGAAACTTACATGATTTTTATAATATTTACAAGAGGAGGGAGTAGTTAAGAAATTCGATTGTATGAATAATTAGATGTAGATCTCAAATTTTAAATATAGTTAAAATTTTATAGGGATAAGATATATAGATCTCAGATATTAAACATGGGTGGATATTTTATATTTATATTATAGGATAGTCTTATATATAGAGAGATTATATATTGTGTGTAATGGGTTCTTTAAAGAGTTGTGGATTTTGGTATATTTTTACATACATTTTCATAGTACATGAGTTCAATTGATAGGTCATTCAACAATGACAATGTTTAAGCAAACAAGGTCTCAATATAAAAGTGATAGATTCAAATCCACTATGTATCCACTTATAGGGACCAAAAAATGACTAAATCAAAACCTATAAACTGGGAAGATAAGTAGACTCTATTACCAACAGGCTCATGTTATATTTATAATAAGGAGAGAGTGGAAGAGAGAGAGAGGGGGGTAAGGATACAGAGATGGAGTGAGAAATATAGAGGAGAGAGGGATAGATTTAGAGAGAGAAAGATGGTTACAATAAAATCTAATTGTAATGCATACCTATTATTGATGTTGAAAGTAACTAGGAATATCAATGGATATTGATATCAGTAACATCAAAGGAAATAATTGTTGGAGATTTGATTATGTGCAAATAATTGATTGTATGTTTGTCATTGCTAACAACATATAATATACAACAGTGTTCTATATGAAATTATCCGTATAGATGTTCTAGAGCTATGCGTGTTTATTTCCATGGTGTATACATGTTCTAGATACTATGTTCATTCATGCCAAGTCAGATATGAAGTTTCAGTTGAGTTATGTTAATTAGTTATGGCAGTTATAGCGTCTGAAGATTATCTGTCTAGAGCTGACGTAAATACAGTATTTCTTGAGTTGTGCCAATCTTCGGGATATGTGTGTTTGTATTAATGTTTATTTATGAGTTAGTAATGATTATAAAAAGGTGACAAGCTTCATGTTTTAATATAATCATGATATTGGAGTAAAATTGGTGAAGCCAACTTTGTGAAGCGTTGCGTCTATTCAGTTTGAGTTGCGCAGTTCTAACTTTGATTGTGTGGTTAGTTAAGCCAAAAAAGAAGTTGATGAAGTATTCCTAGATACCATCGTGACCTTATCCTTGGTGAAGATACATATATCAATTCAATTGTGTTCCCTTAGTGTTAAAATGGAGTGAAAAATAATAGACAAAAAAGAGCAGAAAGTCAGACAGAATAAGTTGAAGAACTATGTGAAGAAACAGAAGAAGATTACAATTCATTGGAACTGATCAAGATAGTAGGTCTACTCAAATAGTTCATCTATCAGATATAGTGTATATCTGTTCTACTGAAGGTTGCAGCCTTCACCATTTTAGCAGTGATCTTTTGGACAGCCAGTCCTCACCCCTAAAAGGGTTACTTGTAAAAGACTCCTAACAGGGTCTGACCTTTAACCAGGTCTCTGTACTTTTTTCATTGTAAATAAAAAATCCTAATAGGGTTGCAAGATCTCCTAATAGGTATAATTATACTCAAGTATATTTCTTTGTGGGTGCTAATTCTCATCGGGTTGTACCTATTTGGTTTCCCCGTAACCAAAATTGTTGTGTTCTCTATTGTGGTATATGAATGTGCATTTGATTTATGTTAATTGATATCTAAGTAAAGAAAAGAATTAAAGTAGCTGATAACTGATCCACCCCCCCCTCTCAATTATCCTTTGGGACTATTCCAACAATTGGTATCAGAGCCAAGTGCCTTGGAGAGAAAGCCTAATAACTTAATGTAGATCAGATGGCATACTTCAGGAAAGAGAGTCCTAAGTTTGATGGAGAAAATTATCTTGATTGGAAGAACAAAATGATAACACATCTTTAGTGTGTTGGATTTGAGATCTATGAGATTACCACTCAAGAAATGAAAGTTCCCACCTTGAAAGACCTTTTAGAAGAAGACTCTACAATCAAACAAAAGGAAGTGTTCACTCAAAATGCAATCACCAAAGAAGCCCTAATAAGGGCTCTATCCGCCAGTGAATTTTCTAAGATCAAGAAGGCAGATAAAGCATACTCTCTTTGGAAATACTTAGAAGATATGTTTGAAGGAGACATCCAAGAAAAGAACGCACATAGAAAGACATGGAAGAAAAGATACAACAACTTAGAGATGCTACCTGAAGAAAACATTAGAGCCTACAATTAGAGAATCAATGAAGCAGTTTCGGGTATTAGGAACAATGGTGGAAAAATTTTAGAGGATGATATAATGGAAAAAATAATGACCACATTAACATCAGACTATGAGAGAAAGATCAATATCTTAGATGAGACTATGCAATTTTCAAAAGACTTAAAGAGGGAGACTTTGATCAGTTAAATATCTGCATTTGAGATATCAAGATTGAAGACAAAACCAAAAAGTGAGACAACTTTCAAAGCCTCAGTCCACAACAAGAAATCCATAAGTAGCTTTATTAATAATGAAGAAGTGGATACAAAACTAGAAGAAATAATTGCTATGATTTCCAAGAAAGAAAGGAAAGGTAAAGGGAAGTATGAAGGACAACTACCATTCAAATTTTTTTCATGCAAAAAAGTTGGTCACTTTGCATCCAAGTGTCCTACAAGAGTCAAGAAGTTCAGATTAGATTACAAGCCCAAGTACAATAAGGAATGTTATCATGTTGAAGATGGTGTAACTAATGATGATTCAGGAGAAGATGAAATTGGTTTCATTTCCATTAAAGACATTGAAAATATGCTTGAAGAAATGGACAAAGAAGATGAAGAAAAATCACAAGAGTTCGCATTAGTTTCAAAAGATGACATTAGAACTGACCGGATCATTGATAGTGGATGTTCACACCACATGACAGGAGACAAAGATAGATTTTTACATTTAGAAAAATAAAAAGGTGGCATGGTTAGATTTGGAGATAACACTCCCAAACCTATCATAGGTAGAGGTTCTATCACCTTATATGGAAACAATAAGACAGATGATGTTCTTTATGTTGATAGTTTACATCATAACTTACTGAGTGTTAGACAGTTGCTTGATACATGATATAAGTTGGAATTCAAAAACAACCAATGTATCATTAAAAACAAAGAAGGATACATGATTTCATCAGGCTCAAAGACCAAAGGTAATGTTTTTCAGCTCAATTCAAAAGTAAGTTGTTTTGTTACAAAAGTGGATGACAGTTGGCTATGGCACAAGAGACTTTGTCATATCAATTTTGACAAAATAGTCAAGATAAGTAATGTACAGGTAGTAAGAAACCTTCCAAGTATTGCAAGACCAGTTGACACCATGTGTAGGGAATGTGTGATGGGGGAGCATGTGAGGACCTCATTGAGGAACAAACAAGACTCTGCTGAAAACAAATTAGATCTGATACATATAGACCTATGTGGACCTACTCAAACAAGATCATACTACGAAGAAAGGTAATTTATTTTGTTTGTGATGATTTCTCAAGGATGATGTGGGTTGCATTCCTAAAATAAAAATCTGAATCTTTTGAGAAATTCAAAGTGTTCAAAGCTAAGATTGAGAATGAATCTGGATTAAAGATAAAATGTCTGAGATCTGATAGAGGAGGAGAATTTACATCTGACCAGTTTTATAATTACTATGAAGAACATGGAATCAAGAGATAGTTAAGTGCACCTGGAACACCTTAGAAGAATGGGATTGTAGAAAGAAGGAACAGAATAATACTTGACATAGTGCGCACTATCATGATTGAAGGAAAGTTTGCCCATACCTATTGGAGAGATGCGGTCAATACAATAGTCTATACTATCAATAGAATACAATTAAGGCCAGGCGTAGACAAAACACCCTATGAACTTTGGTTTGGTAATGTACCTACTATAAATTACTTCAAAATATTTGGAAGCAAGTGCTACATGAAGAGAGATGATAGCATTGGCAAGTTTGATGCTAGAAGCAATCAAGGTATTTTTCTTGGTTACTCTACTAAAAGAAAAGCCTATAAATATTTTAATCTAAGATTAAAGAAGATCATTGAAAGTACTCATGTGAAGATTGATGAGAAGTTTATGATTCAAGAAAGATATTATGACTGTGCCCCCATGATTGAAGATGAGCCCAAACCCATCAATAAGGACACAGTTATTGAAGAAATGTTTGACTGTATTGATGTTTCATGTAAGAATCCTAAACCAAGTGAAGAAGAATCATAGATTATAGATAAAAGAATCACTCCTAATAACTCAAAATATACATCCAAATACCACTCTAAGGAAGATATCATTGGATATCAGAGTGCTAAAGTCTTGACAAGACCTAGAGAAAAAGGTTCAACCACTGATGAAGAAGTATGCTTACTTTCACAAATTGAACCCTTAAGTGTTGAAGATGCGTTCAAAGATTTAGATTGGAAAAGTGCTATGCAAGAAGAATTAGATCAAATAATCAAGAATGAAACATGGTAACTTGTCCCCAGACCTCATGACAAGAACGTGATTGGAAAAAAGTGGATATTCAGGAACAAAATGAATGAAGAAGGCACAGTGGTAAGAAATAAGGCAAGATTAGTATGCAAAGGATATGCGTAGAGAGAAGGAATAGACTACACTAATACATTTTCCCTTATGAGCAGACTGGAAGCTATCAAGTTTTTTTTGGCCTATGCAACTTTTAGTCCAAGTTTGGTTCTTGTCCTCTTCCTATAAGTGTTTTCTAGAGTCACCATGATATTTTTGAAAGTCTCAAAGCTGCTTAAATCCTCGTTTCAAATTACTCACTGAAAATGTCAACTTGTAGTCCGACCGTGCCTCGAAAAACAAAAGATTATTTGCTAACACTTTTTATTGAACAGGTTTGAACAACCTTGAACTTAGTTCATGCATGTTCGAGAGTGTTCAAGTTATTTCATGTTATTGTAAGTTATGGCAGATGTATAACACTGGTGGAAAATGTTTCATGGTCACGGTGTATGGGAGTTTTTACTTTTCAAAGATACAACATCAGTGATGACAGTGCATAATTTTTGGTTTAAGGACTAAGGCAAATGAACAAATGAGAATATGTTTGAATAGTATTGAACACATGAGAATATCCTTGAACTTGGTTCAATTCTGTTCAAAAGTGTTCAAGGATTTTTAAAAAGTGACATGGGGTAGAAAAAGTAGGATTTGTCATCACTTAGCGGTGGGTCCTACAGAAAAGAGCATTTAATACAGGTAAGTAATGGCGGTATTTAATTGCATCCGAGCTGTCAAATTCATAATGATTCTGTATGACATGAAAGTTTGCGCGGGTGGTATTAATTGATTGCATGTGTAAACAATCATTTCATTCCTTCAACCTTTATTGCCTTAAAGATGGGTAATTAATGATTAATTATTTGGCATTCTCTATTTAAACCCTTCTTAGCGTTCATTCTTTTGAAATGTTGTCGCTGTCTTTTTATGACTAGTTTGAAGGTAAGGGTTTTCAAAATCTCCAAGGTGCCGAAGTATCTACAGGAACAAGGTGAGTCAGGTTGCACCCTTTGTAGTGTTTTAATTTAAGCTTGTGAAATATTCAGAAGATTCTGTGGCAGTTGTATGTTTGTTTTTACAAGTATGAAGTCTGCTTTTCACTTATTTGGAAGCATTTCTAGTTGGTTTTTGAAAACCCCATTGTAGCAGACACAGATTTAGGAGGATGTGATATTGAGGGAATCCCTGATAGACTTTCTAGGTACTTAGAAAAGAAAGTCCCTACTTTGGAAATTTTGCATAGTGGGCTGTGTGTAGCCGCTTCCTTCCCACCTGTAGTTGTTTGTCCCAAGCTGATTCATGAATGTATTTGTAAATATGATCATAGGACTGAGTCCATTCTTAAGAAAGATGGTAGTGTCTTGCTAGCAGTAAACAGGGAAATTGTTTCTTTAGCTTTCCAAATTCTAGAGAAAAAAATTTCTGCTTTTTCTCTGGCAAAGTCCCTTGTTAAATTCAAGGAAAACACAGATGCAAATCGCACTTCCATGGCCAAACACTGGTTGATAAACCCACAAAGAGGAGGTTCCCGTTTGTCCAAAATTTTTAATAGAAGTCATGTGCACTGGTATATTAGTGATGTCATGGTAATGTTGCAAAGGGTCAGAGGGTCGCCAGAGTTCTTCTTCTCAGATTGGTTGTTTTGTTATATTCAAATTGTGTTAGAAGGAAAATAGATGTTGGATTGGGCCAAATTAATTACTAGTTCAATGAGGGAACAACTTAACAATTCCAAACTCACAGGGTGTAGTTTCTTCATGTCTTCTTATCTGATGTATTGCTTAGCCTTTAGATGAAAGTGGGATGGGATGATTCTTGAACCTTGGTCTAAAGGCATGTGTGTTTATGAGTATTTCCCCATTCTTCACACAAATAATGTAATTAAGAACTATAGGAGAGTGCATGATAGTTTTATGGGTAAACTCTATTTTGAGTTCGCTGGAGATTCTGCCAGGAGAATGAGTGCTGAGGCTCAGGAGTCTGTGACTAAATTTGGGAGTTTTTATACCCATTTCCCTAGATTCACTTATGTGAGAGTTGGTGGTTTTGAAGAGGCCCCTACAAGATTGCTTAGATATGCTTTTGACTGCTTTATTTTTGCAGAGGTCTGTAGGCAGCTTGCCACAGTACTCAAACAGTTTTTTCCTGAAGAGGAATGTGAGAAGGTTTTCCCATTAAAGCTAGGAAAGTTATCATGTTATACTATTAAGGATGCAGTAAGTATAGGGAGTGACCTAAGTCATTTTGATTTTAAGTATTATATAGAGAGAACAGGTTTTGATAACAAAAACTTTGCCAGTGGAAGTCTAGGACTTAGGTCCCATATGTTCCCTATTCCTCATTTAGAGGATTTTTGGGAGGACTGTTCTAATGAGTCCCAAGTTAAGGAGAGAGAGCACAGTCATCTCTGTATTTCTTAGATTCTATCCATGAGACTACAATTCAATGTGGAAGGTGTGATAGATGATGGTTCAAACTTGGTTGAACCTAATTTCAAAAGATCTCTAGAAAATGAGGAGTATGAAATTGACTGGTCAGTGGAAGAGGAAGATGACATTAAATGTAGGACACAACATGTACTTCAATTAAATGAATAATGTCTACAAGAAAGAAGAAAAAATTCTATTCCTAGGTCAATTGAAGTTAAATCTTTTCCTATATATTCCTCTTTCCCTATTTCTAATCCTCATAAATCAATTGAAAATGTAGGTGCAACAGGTAAGTAGCGGACTAAGATTTTAAGGAAGAAATATGTTGCAGAGCCTTCTCCTGTAGTCTCACCTCAGCGAATTACCAGGTCAAAGTCTCAGTCACAAGTTAAAGAGAAGATGACTCAGGAAAACATAGAGACAATTAACTTGGATGATGACAAGTTTGGGGATTTGAACTATCAAATCGATGAAGATGAGAAAATAGGAAAGGACCTCTTCGATCTTGATGATGTGACTTTGGATTTAATGGATACTCCTACAAAAACAAGAAAACACTCAGCAACAACAAGTGACACACCACAATGGCTAACCACTTCAGTGAATAAGAAACAGAGCTTAGTTTCAGTATCTATTCCAGTGTAGGAAATAGTCATCAAATATGTTCAAAAGAATCTGAAGGCCAAGAAAGTTAAGAGCACAGCACGGATGTTTGTTGATACTAAAACTAGGAAGTGGATGGGTGAAGTAGCCACCTACAGACCGAAGGAAAAAAAGCAGGAGGTTGCAGCTGAAGAATTTAAAGTCACTAAAATTGAATTATGGACTATGGATAGGGTAGGAAAGAATCACCTTTTCAAAGAGATGGCTCAACAGATGTTAATAAAATCATGGCAAGATAGAAAGGAAAAGAAATAACTGAAATAGACGATAGTGTCACTCTCCCAATTTATAAACACTTTCTGCAACTTTGACGCCATGCCACTGACCCAATCTCCACAGGTATTTGATCCAAACTCTGCAGAAAGTAAAGTTTTACTAAATCAAGTTCAGAGGGGTTGAACACTAGTCTCCTCAGTTGATGAATGGATGTCCCAAGTACTTAGCAGTGTCCAAAAATATATCAAATATTCACATTTAGTCCTCCATGATACTAAAGCCATAATGGGAGAGTTGCAGACCCAGTGGCAAGTCTAGGATGGAGAGGAGGCAAAATTGGTATCAACGATGAGAAAGTTCTTGGAAATAGAGAGATATGGTTTTAGTAAGTTCTACACAGAAAAATCTCTGAAATGCACTGAGGAATCCATTTTCTTCATTCTTAGAAAGAACATCAGTTGGCGTATATCTCTTATAAGGAGCACCATTATAGAAAAAAAAAAATATAAGACCGAAGCTAAAAAAATTTAGAAAGCCACTTTGAATGAGTTGAAGGTCATTCACTTCACCTATACTTATCCATCATTGTATGGTGAACAAGAATTGAAAAGTGCTTTGGAAGCCTTCGATTCAGCGATAAAGGTGATCAGAGAAAAGGTTAATCCTAAAGCCTCCAACTTAACTTAGATGGAAATGATTGAATCAATGTTATATCTGTGTGTGGATCAGTTGCCCAATGTTGTCAAAAAGGTAAAGAAGTTGAAGTGGAGTAAGGAGGCCTCAATGGCCCGGATAGTGAATTCCAAGATACCACATTTGTCATTTGCAAAAGAGTTGGTCCAGGCGTATAAAATATGGAAACCTACCCAGTTGGTTATCGAAGAAGAAGGGAGTCTAGTGGGAAGCGAGGATCATGCTGTGGAAAAAGAACCAGATTTAGATAATTAGTTTTTATTTGGTTTAACATGCAAACTCTCAAGGACATGTGTCCTTTTCTGCTGGTTTTATTTTATAAATGATTGCCTGAGAGGTCGAGTTTTTCAGGAGACCTCTCAGTGCTTTGATACTATAAGTACTTCTGCTGCAAACTTTTGAAGGGTTTGAAAGATAGGAAACAAATTATAACTAGATAGTCTTATTTTTGGTGGCGATAGTTTGATTTTAAAAAAGGGTTAGAGGAACATATATAGAAAAATCTGATACTATTTTGAAGGAATAGATTCCATGTGATTGCCTATGTAGTAATTTTTTGAAATACATTACATTTAAGTTTATCAAATCTATGTCATTTGAAAACAAAAAGCAAGTGTCCTGTGTTGACATTTTGTTTACTCTGCAATGTATGTGTTTGTTGATTCATAATTCCTGAACTTTATATATATGTTGTTGCCTTTCTACCATTTAGTTATCTGTTTTCATTGAATCTGTTAAAAGAAAAACTATGATCTTTCTTTCTTTATCATTCTGCTATCTTTATAAAGGTATTTCTGCAATTCTTCTCATCTATGAATGTTGAAGTAACCTTTCTAAAACTTTCAGGTTAAAAGTTGAATTTTAGAATTAGATATTACTGATAAAATATCTCTAGGGATCTGTACCTAGGATTAATTCAGAGGGAAGTGATTTCAAATTATTTAGCCAACTGATAGGGTGATTTGTCTTTCAAGATGGGCTGTAGAGTTTTCTTATAAAATATTTTCGGAGAGAAAAATTTATTCGCTAACAACAACATTCAAGAACTTTAAAGTATATCAAATGGATGTTAAGTCAGACTTTCTGAATGGTGACTTGAAGGAATAAGTCTACATAAAGAAGCCTGAAGGATTCAAACTTTCAGACAAACCAGACATGGTATGCATACTAAAAAAAGCACTTTATGGACTTAAACAGGCCCCAAGAGCTTGGTATGAGAGACTTGATGGTTACTTAACAAAGATAGGATTCAGAAAAGAAGCAGCAGACTATAATTTATTCATAAGAGAGACAGATGAAGGATTACTACTCATGGCTATTTTTGTTGATGACATTATCTTTGGAGGTAATGACAAATTTAGTGCAGAATTCACCAAAGAAATGAAAAGTGAGTTTGAAATGAGCATGATTGGACCTATCAAATATTTTCTTGGATTGAATGTAAAACAAATAGACAAAGGCATATTCATAAATTAGTCTAAGTATGTAAAGGAGATATTGAAGACTTT
>MU222736.1:0-11342 GCA_018584345.1 Thuja plicata
CTCAGTTAAGAGACTTGATTCTTCAATGGTTAAACTGAAATAGTAAAGTGATTTGTTCACACATACAACTTGAATTGCAGATTTTTAGATCTATTGTAAGTGCATTACCTCTCTGATCAATATAATCAATTCAATACCTTTGCTCCACATTGTTTGGCTCTGTGATGTTGTTTCACTGTTCGTCGGTGTCTACAAAATCTAGCTCTTTCCTTAGCTTTTTGATCAGGACTGAATGAAGACTTTCTTCTCCTTCAGAATCTCTTCAGCATCTATTCTCTTGTCACTCCCCTTCACCACTTTCGTAATGAATTAGGTTGTCTCTTTATAGACATGATTTCATCATTTCTTAGCTTTCTTGATCTTGGCGTGTTCCATAATTCTTGCCAATTAGATTTAAATAAAAACTCTAGTTTTATCTCATTGAGATCTTCTTGCCAACTAGACAAAGCAGCTTTAAATCCTTTACTTATCTCCGACTTTATCTTGTCAATTAAAACAATGATAAGTATTAGTTAAGTCTATATTTAGCTCTTGACAGCTATGAATTTTGTCATTTTTGAACTCTCTATTCTGTCGGTCAACACTTCAGTTAGTCATCAGTGATATTGACTATTCCATTGATGTGACTTCAGTTATCTTCAGGATCTCTGTCTGTCAGGAAAAACTTTAATTCTATTCATCGGGTTACACTGTGCTTTGCTCATCGAGTAATATTGTGGCTTCACTCATTGGTAATGTTGTGCATTTGCTCGTCAGGTAACACTGTGACTTTGCTCTTTAACTCTGATCATCAATGTGCACTCTGTTGGTGTATACAGTCACTTTGTGAATACTTGAATTCTATGCATTACTGATAGCATAGCCTTTGATTTATTGGTTCCTTGAATTCTTTAGCAATACATACATGACCATATAGATTATATCAAGTTGACATCAATTACAATACAATACATTAATTGATTTAATGTCTTGCATGATCATCAACTTAACATTTGCAAACATTCAATTAGTTACATGTCATCAATCTCTCTCTTTGGAATTGATGGAAACATACTACATTATCATACTATACTATCACTAATACAATATGAAATATGCAGTTTCATCAAGCTTTCCTAATGTAACTATTATAAATGTTTGGCTTTCAGTAAGCTCAAATAGCTTAGATTTGTTTCTTGTAGAGTGGTTGTCTTCAATCTTTAATCCCTTTACTGGATAGATGTATCATCTAATTTCTCTATTCTTATATGTTCTCTACCTTGACTATTCCTCTTCTTGATAATCTCTTTTTCCTTTGACAACATTCTTCCTCTTTGTTTGAACTCTCTCCCTTTGTTGTTTCTCTCCCTTAGATGGACATTTCATGTACAATCAATTTCTCTCCCTTTGATTATCTCTCCCTGTGTCTGTATGATAATGAGATATTTCTCTCCCTTTGACAACAATGCCAAACAAAAAAAATACTTCTCCTTTATCATGTTCCATCATTTTGCATAATATATTCCTTGAATTTCCCAATCCATCAGTAATACAACTCTGGTGCTTGGTGTAGATAAATACCTTGTTGTGTATAGATGTATATTTGAAGTCCATCTCTTTTCTTGCATCAACATGAATAATATTCTGATAATATTTAGGCTAATGTAGCCTCCTAGTCATCTTATTGACTAGTAGACAAGGGTATGACCCCTAGTCTTTTTCTCAAATACTCAAATACATTCTTCGGCAGTGGCTTGGTGAAGATATCTGCTAATTGTTCCTTTGATTGCACATACTCAAGTATCACCTCCTTTTCTTGAACTTGTTCTATCAAATAATGATACTTGATGGCAATATGCTTTGTTTTAGCATGCATGACGGGATTCTTGGAAATGTTTATTGCATTGGTGTTATCACAATATATAATTACTGGTTCAAAATTTTTTATATGCATACCTTCCATTAACTATTTGATCCATGCAACATTTGAGCAGTTTGCAGCAGCAACAACATACTCTGCTTTTGTAGTAGACTGAGAGATGCATTTTTGCTTCTTGCTTATCCATGTGACAAGTCTGTCACCCATAAAGAATGCTCCTCTAGTTGTGCTCTTCAGGTCATCAATGTTTCCAGCCCAATCAATGTCAGTAAAGACCTTAAGTTCAAATTTTCCTTCTCTTCTATACCATAAGCCATATTCCTCGGTATTCTTCAGATATCTTAGGATTCTTTTCACAGTAGTCATATGTGATTCCTCGGGATTAGCCTAAAATCTTGCAACTATTCCTACTGCATGTGCAATATCTAGTCTAGTATGTACAACATACATGAGTTTTCCAATCATTGATCTGTATAAAGTTTGATTTACCTTTGATGACTTGTCCTCCTTTGTCAGCTTACATCTAGTTTCCATCAATGTTCCAACTAGTTTGGAATCTTCCATCTTGAATATTTTCAGCACTTCCTTGATGTACTTGGATTGTGTAATGAAAATCCCTTCATCTTGTTGCATTATTTGCAGACCAAGAAAAAACTTGATCTCTCCAAACATGGACATCTCAAATTATTTTCTCATTTCATTCTAATTGTCGGTGTGCACTCTATCAGTGTATATAGTCACTCTATAAATACTTGACTTATATGCATTACTGATAGCATAGCCTTTTATTCATTGGTTCCTTGAAGACTTTAGAAATATATACATGATCGTACATATTATATCAAGTTGACATCAATGACAATACAATACATTAATTGATTTAATGTCTTGCATGATCATCAACTTAACATCTTCAAACATTCAATCAATTACATTTCATCAATTCATCTGATTTCTCTTTTTTCTTATCATTATCATGTTGTCAAAGTTCACATGACACAAAATTTTGTGCCACGACCATATGTCTTTGTTTCTAGCCATCAAACAAGTGGTGTCAATATCATTCAGATAGAATAAATTACCTTTTGTCTGCTCACTGGTACCAATTAGATTTCCTAATTTATTGAAGATCTTTGCCTTCTTATTCTCAAATGCTACTCTATTACCTAAATTATTCAACTGAGAAACACTCAATAGATTATAATTCAATCCTTTCACCCAATAAGCATTTTCACATTTTATCAGGTTATTCAACATTATAGTTCATCTACCTTCAACTGGACAAGGTGTATCATTACCTAGTCTTACTGAACCACCATTATAGTATTCAAAAGTCTCAAAATTTTGCTTGTAACCTATCATATGGTGAATGTAGCCACTATCTATGATCCAGACATCATTTTTACTAACTTTAGATATGAGTGTAGTTTCTACATACCTTTCTTCATCATCATCTAAATCATCTTTTACTGCCACAAACACCATCTCAGTGTCTTCATTAGATTCGGTGTTAGTATCTTCATCTTTGCATTTTGCTAGGTAACTGGCCTTCTTTCCTTTGTCCTTGTAGTCTCGGGTATCTCTTCTTTCTGATTGTCGGTAGCTTCTGTAATCAGCTTTGTCATACTTCTTTTTAAATGATCTATCATTACTTCTATCATCTTTTCTTCTGTTAGGGAATCTTGCAGTAAAGTGTCCAATCTCTTTACAATTAAAATAAAAAAGTGGTAATTTACCTTTGTATTTACCTTTTCCTCTCTACATTCTTCTTGCCATAAGTGCTTCAATTTCATCAAGATCATCTTCTTCACTTTCACTATCACTATCTTTTCTCATAGTGTGTTTATGACTTGATTTACTTATTCTCATAAAAGTTTTGAATGCAAACTCTATGTTTGGTAAGACACTATTATCAAAGTTATTCATCTCAAATGAAATTAGTCTTCCAATCAAACTATCTAGAGTAACATTTTTATTTGCTACTGCTCTCATTTCTTGTATGGCAGATACTCTAATAGCACAAGTAGGCAGTAAGGTTCTTATAAATTTACTTACCACTATATCTTCTTCTAGAACACCTCCAACTCCTCGGATAGCATTGAATACCTCTTTGATTCTTGTATTGTACTAAGTAATGTTTTCTCCTTCTTTCATTCTAAGAGCATCAAACCTCCCTCTTAGGCTTTCAGCCTTTTCTCTTAGTACATTGGCATCTCCTCCATGTACAAATTGTAGCTTATCCCATATTTTCTTTTTAGAGGTGCAGGTTTTGACATCTTCAAGCTCAGCATCGGAGAGTGATGATGTAATTTCTATCATCATGCAGTTATGTTCATTCTTGACTCTTAATTTCTCAAGAGTATGAGGTCCTGTAGGAAGCACATATTCAGTATCTAAGTATTGAAGAATATCATTTCCAATACCTAATAAGTAGAGTTTTATTCTACTTTTCCATGATGCAAAGTTGTCTTTATTCAACTTAGGCACATATCATCTGTTCATCTTGTGATCTTTTTCTTGAGCTGTTAAACTCCCTTTCTAAGCACACAAGCTCAGATACCAATTGTTAGTAATAACTGAGGGGGGGGTGAATCAGTGGCCTCAAAAATTAATCCTTAATACTTATTACCACTTTTTAAGCCTCTAGTTATATTCTATCCTACAAGATGAATGCCTGAAATACTTATTTCAAATTACTAATTATCGGATTGCTTTGTAAATCCTTCTTCTATATGTTTACCGATAAGCAGTCTTTCTATTTACCTAAACACAATAAATAACTAGTGTATACTGATCAATCCAAACTGACATATGTGAAATGCAAAACAATAAAGAAATGAATCATAAACACATAACACATGGATTTTTAATGTGGAAACCCTATTAAGGGAAAAACCACTTGGACTAGTACCCCAAATTTTCACTCTTCTAAAGTGAGCTCGGTGAAGAGCCAACCCTGTTAAAGGTTACAAACACACTGTTAGGTGTGACCTTGTTAGAGGATTTAGATAGATATTTTTTCACTTAGTATCTGGCATCTAATGCTACCATCCTTGATCAAACACTCACTTGGCCTATCAATAGGCATTGGGCATATCCAATGCTACTTTGTATGATCAAAATTTTTGATACTCCTTGGGATGTATCTCAATTATAGAAGACTTTTAAGTCCTACTCGGTGAAGAGACTTGATGTTTCAATGGTTAAACTAAAATAGTAAAGTGATCTATTCATGCATACAACTTGAATTTCATATTTTTAGATATATTGTAAGTTCATTACCTCTCTGATCAATATAATAAATTCAATACCTTTGATCCACATTGTTCTACTCTGTGATACTATTTCAATATTCGTCGGGGTCTATAGAATCTAGCTCTTTCCTCAGCTTGTTGATCAGGACTGGATGAAGACTTTCTTCTCCTTCAGAATCTCTTCAGCATCTATTTTCTTGTCACTCCCCTTCACCACTTTCATAATGAATTAGGTTATCTCTTTATAGGCATGATTTCACTTTTTCTTGGCTTACTTGAACTTGATGTGTTCCATAATTCTTGCCAATTAGATTTAAATAAAAACTCCATTTTTATCTCGTTGAGATCTTCTTGCCAACTGGACAAAGCAACTTTAAATCCTTTACTTATCTTCTGCTTTATCTTGTCAATTAAAACAATGATAAGTATCAGTTAAGTCTATATTTAGCTCTTGACAAATAAGCATTTTTTCATTTCTGAACTCTCTTTTTTGTCGGTCAACACTTTAGTTAGTCATCAGTGATAACTGACTGTTCCATCGGTGTGACTTCAGTTGTCTTCGGGATCTCTGTCCGTCAGGAAACACTGTAACTCTATCTATTGGGTTACATTGTGCTTTTCTCATTGGGTAATACTATGGCTTTGCTCATTGGTAATGTTGTGCATTTAATCATTGGGTAACACAGTGACTTTTGTCTTTTACTCTGACCGTCAGTGTGCACTTTGTCAGTGTATATAGTCACTCTGTGAATACTTAACTTATATGCATTATTGATAGCATAACCTTTGATTCATTGGTTCCTTGAAGTCTTTAGAAATATATTCATGACCATATAGATTATATCAAGTTGACATCAATGACAATACAATACATTAACTAATTTAATGTCTTGCATGATCATCAACTTAACATCTTCAAACATTCAATCAGTTATATGTCATGAATAACCATATCTATCTCATATATATAGGCATACGTAAAAGTATGCACCCATATACAAACGCTTGTGTGTGTGTGTGTGTATATATATATTTTTGATCTCTAAATTTTGTTGTCTATTAGTGTCATACACTTAGTCATAATCAAGGCAGGTTGGTCAGTCATCACTCCGACTGAGCCATACCACTAAGTCCGAGTGATGTAAATGACTTGTGTAATTTTATGTATTGATCGAGTAGTAGTTACTGCTGATAAATTCAGTAGTTTCTGAGTACTCAATAGATGCCAAGTAGAATTATTGTTGAGTTTCATATAAGAGTTAGTTTCAAGGGACAACATATGGTTATGTCGACCGAAATAGTATTGATCGAGCACCAAAGTTTGCCTATGTCGAGTAAGACAATTTTTGTATATGTATTTGGAATGGAACAAACACCAAGGTAAACCATTTTGGTTGACTTCTATGAAGTATTTAATGATCATGCACATATATTTAATGCATTAATTACATGTCATTTTTTAGATCATGGATCCCTATACAAGCCATGCAACCAATCAAAATTAGGGATGCCTAAGTGGGAAAAGGTGACGAATCTAGCTTGTTGATCTTGATCTAGATGTTTCATCACTGATCTATATATGGGATTATTCAAACCCTAATCTCTATGTGTGTGTGTGTGTGTGTGTGTGTGTGTGTGTGTGTGTGTGAATATATGTATGTGGATGCGGCTGTGAAGAGAAGAGATCAGGAGTATATGCATGTTTTGCATATCTGAAGCATTAACTATACATAGTGACCAAGAAGAGAAGTGAAGATCATATTAGAGATATATTAGATTAAGAGATCAATTAAGAGTTAGAAAAAGGAGATATGTTATCAGCATTTGTAGTGTAGACCGAAGGATCAGGTATGGATACATTCTAAAAAGTGAATCGGGATAAATCTCTTAACAAAGTGGTCCTAACATGCCTTTGTAAATATATTAACAGAGTGCTTACTTTGTTGTAAGTTTAAATCCTTTAACAAGGTAGATTGTATAAGTCTGAAATCTCTTAACAGGGTAGACCCCTCATATGGTAGATCATCAAAAGTGATAAAAAATTTGTAGCCCTAACAGGAACACTTTATTACTGCAGTAGTGAAGATTTGTGGGTGTCATCCCACTCCAATTTTACCTTCAAGGTTTTTGGGTTACCAAATCTTTGTGTTATGTGTTCATTGTGGATATGATTTGATGTTATATCTTGTACATCATTTTAGTTTATGTTTATGAATACATGGTTGAAGAATTTTGTTTAGAATTGGTATAAGTTTTATAGATCTGATTCACCCCCCTCCCCCCTCAGTTATTTCTTTCCCATATTAGACTTTCAACAATTGGTATCAGAGCATTGTTATCTTAGAATAAGTTTAACCATTTGAGAGTTAAGATCTTGGAAATGGAGGTTTATAAGTTGGGAAAGGTCATTGAAAATCATAATATTGGCATCTAGCTAGCACTGCAACAGCTTGAGACAACAAGAGAAGAACTGAGAAAATCCTTAAAATCTAGGAAAGAATTGGCAACTCACTTGAATGATACTTCATATAAGCAAGAAGACATTGAAGGTTTATTTGAAAATGTAGATTCAAAATAAATCAATGCATCAATTGAAGATCTATTGGAGAAGAACAACACACTAAAAGAACAAGTTAAAAATCTAAAGATAGAACAAGAAACTCTATCAATAATACTATGTGAGGTGATTGATTAGAAGAAGAAAGCTTAGGAAAACAAGATAATGGAAGAAGAAGACAAGAGATAGATGGCTACCAGACTTGATGAAAGGACTAGAGATGTACAAAAGCTCACAAATAGTCAGTTTGACATTGTCAAACAAATTTTATTTTCAAATCAAGAGATAAACATAAAATAAATTAAAATTACATATATGAGATCTGAGAACAATAAAATAAAAAATGAGTTGAGATATGAAAGAGAACTCATTCAGAGGATCAAAAAACCAAATAAATCCTTGAGATACTTTGAGGAAATAATGAGATCACCAAGAAGGAATAGTGACACCTCTAGACTTGGACATACCGATGACTTGTCATCCACTAAAGAAAGAGAATCATCAAAAAGTGGAGAACAAAGGAATGCAAAGCCAAAGAACAAAAAACCTACATGTTATCATTGTGGGAAACTAGGACACACAAAAAACATATGCCAAAGAAAGAGTGGTAAGTCCAATCCTAAACCCAAATTTAATGGATATTGTTTTAAATGTAAAAAGCATGGACATCAGGCACATGAATACAGGTCAAAGACTAGAAATACACCTACTTCACCTAGATTCCAAGGACATTGCTACAATTTCCATAAGTTTGGTAATAGAACTCAAGAATGCAGATCTAATACAAAATCCAAATGGACAACCAAGAAACAAGGCAATGCACCAAGGGAAGGTAACACATTCAATTGGGATTATAATAAAAGATATAGTTGTCACTATTGTGGAGAATATGGTTATATTGCAGAGAATTTTATTTGTACACACTTTAGAGGTAAATCCAAGAGTTGGATGAATGGAAGTATGGTCTGCTATAGTTTTCACAAGATCAGTCATACCAAGAGGGATTGCAAGACCAGAGTGCCATAACCTACTATTGAGAAGATAAGGAATAGATAAATCTGACATGGAGAAAGAAAGAAGATGCAAGCAGTAGTGGATCCAGTGAAGCCAAGATCATCCAATTCAATGGATCAAGTGATCACACTACTTCTAATTAAGAAAAAAGGTATGTAAGGAACTATTTTCCTATATGCTATATTTTATACCAGTTCCTAATATAAGATGTATTAAAGTCCATATCTGCATAATTTAAGATGCATTAGGATAAATCTAAGGCAAGAACTGAATAAAAGAATTGTTATGCATAGTTGATGTCAAGCATCAGTGTTAGTGTGTATGTCGAGATCCCATACTGACTGAGTTGATATGTCGACTGAGCGTCACTGATGACTGAGTCATTGTTCTGATTGAGTGATGGTGTGTGATAACTGAGATATTTATTCAAGGAATAGGGATAGCTATTATCCATCTACCACTACACAAAACATTTATTGAAGACCTAATTTGATCATTTAAGGGTATATAATGAATTCAGCCGTTCATTTTTCATTTCACAAAGTGAATAAGTGTTTGCAGAGCATTTTGAAGTAAATTATAGAGCGATTTGAGCAAAGTCTGAAAAGATTCCACTTGTGTATCATCGACAAGTATTGTAAAGGTTGAAGACCCATTGTTTCCAAGTTACCCATGATTTGTTTCACAAACCATAGTTTGCAGAAATGGCAACCAGTTCATCCATTGGTGTGAAGAGATGAGATAAGGAACTAAAGAATGTTCAGTTGGTCAAGAGTGACGCTTGTGAACCACCTAATTTTTAAGCCATTCCCAAGACTTCAGTGATGGGAGATCTTATGGGAGCCCTATCATCAATCCTGCCTAAGGTATTCATGATCCATGATGTGCGAGCATGTTACGTGTTCAAAATCAGAGAAATTGGAGACTTTGAGTTGAGAGAAAACTATAGTAAGCTATGTGATAATGATGCATTGAAAGATGATCATCATCACATTGCCAACAAAGGGTTAGTCTGTGCCTTAGACTTTCTGCATGATTTCAAAGTTGATTGGATCAAGATAGTGTTAAGAAGAGTTTATGATATGAACCTATGGCTAGAGAATGGACCAGTAAGGATCACCAAAGACACCATCCGCTGAGTTACTAGTTACCCCATTGTGCAAGGGAAGTGAACCATGCACTGTCAGAATAAGGAAGACATTGAAAAGTACACTTTAGTTGGGTGGAACAAATGAGGAATGATAATTTCAACGATTAAAGATCCTAAAATTGATTTTAGAGTCAGAGTCATTACACACAAGTTTTACCAATCGAGCAGATTAGATAGTGTCCTTTGTTTAGTGGTTGATCAGGCATGGAAAATAGTGAAAAAGGATCATACTTATGATCTTTTCGAGCTACAGATGGCTCAACTTTATGAGAACCTATCATCAATTCGAAAGGAAAAGAACTCTATGTGTAAGTTCAGATCCTTACTAGTTTATATATTTTTCTATGTTCAGAATAATTTTCCTACTATAGGAGATGTAGTATGGAGTCAGGACCGACATGTAACTATACAAATAAATGATTTCATACAACAATTAGGAGAGAATTTTGATAATATCATGGAAAACCACTTTGTTGAATTCAAGAAAAAGATGAGATTAAGGAGTAGAATCCTAGTATCACTAGTAGATAAGAATTATGATGATGTTTGATTTCTAGTTGATATTGATTACACTTATGTACAAGCTGTAGTACCAAGGGTAGCATGGCTAAGGCCATTACCCTATGAATTAAAAATAGATGAGACATCTGAAACAATCATAGCTCTACTAGTAGAGGCAATTGATAGAAAGGATAAGAGATTTAGAAATTATGATGAGGCAAAATCATAGATAACCAAAGAGTTGAAGGATGAAACTATAGAAAGAAAGAAAAAGAAAATTGTGAAAAATATTGAGAAGATGTTAGGAGAAGAAGAAGAGGAAGATGCACCAGTATAGATCACACAAGGTTGAGGTGAGGACCAATCTAGTGACTCTGAAGAAAGTGAAGAACAGGATGTGGAAGTGAAAAGAAGGGTAAGAAAGTGATGGTTGCTAAGCCAACCAAGAAGAGGAGTTCACAGTAGAAATTGACTCCTCCAGCCACATCTCAACCGAGAACTAGGGCATCTACAATTACTATATCAGACAATTACTATATCAGCCAAGCCACCAAAGAAAACATTAGTAAAGAATGTTGAAGGGGAAAGCTCAGGGAAGAGAAAACATGTTCAAAATGAAGCTGAGCTGAGCCACCCTAAGAGGAAGTCAAGAAGGAAATACATTATGGTAAAAGATGATGAAGATGAAGAATTGATAGAAATAGAGGTGTTGGAAATATGGATGGAGTAACTAAGAGGGGAGGGGTGAATCAGTTACCACATAAATTAAATCCACAAGTCCCTTAGATGTCTTCAATATATATTACTGTTACTTGGTAAATTAACCTTTCATTGTTCATTAAACATTCACAGTTATTGACATGCATAAAACAAATAACATGAACACAAGTGACACAAGTAACACCAGATATAACGTGGAAACTCAATTTGGGAAAACCACCAATGTAACTAGTTACTGATTTTCACTCTTCTGAAGTGAGCCCTGTTAGGAGCCAACCCTGTTAAAGG
>MU222736.1:18078-29570 GCA_018584345.1 Thuja plicata
ACACACAAACATACTACCAATGTTGATGAGATTTGTCACAACATTAAGAATTCAACAGGTTTGTCTAGATTCAAGTTTATTAAGTTTGAGAAGTTAAGTAAACTTGATAAGGAAAAGATAGAAGAAGAAATGATGGATATGTTAGTTTCATACAAGATGAAATGGTTAGAGATTGGGAATTTAGTCCCTGATTAACTAGCAAATAAGATTGATGAGAGATGGAAGCATGCCATTATGATGGAAAGGCAAATCAGAGAAGGAGCATTAGCTCAAATTATGCCAGAATTAACAAAGAAGAAGAAAGAAAAATTCATGGACCAATATAGGAATAAATTCATTCCTAAATTGAGAGCTTATTCTATATTAAAGAATGATGTTGAAGTTGTTGTGTAGCAGAGCCAAAGGATATGTAAGATTATCTTTGGACTGATAATGGACAGGATCAAAGATGAAGGCACATCAAAACAAGTTGAGCTTGACAATAAAGAAGATATTGATGAGAAGGATAATGTTGAGGATGAGATAAATGATAATGTTGAAGAAGAGATGAAGGATAAGGTTGAGGTTGAGGTTGAACAGATTGAGGACTTGAAAATTGATGAGGTTATGCAAGGTTTAAATGTCGAGGAATAGGGTAAAGAAGCAATCATAAATCTAGATTCACCTACTAAGGCAAACATTGAATTCACTACAGAAGAAGATGAAAGGAAGGAAGATCAAGCAGATAAGTCTATATTAGATATCTCCAAATCAAATGAAGGAGACACAAAGGAGACCAAGACTCTTGAAACCGAGGAGCAACAGGAACCTAAGGAGGAAGAAGTTATTCAAGAATTGGTACACTTACCTAATGTCACTCCTCTAGTACTTACTGAAGTCAAGAGTGTTGATACATCTGAACATAAGGTACTTAATACTCAAAAGGAGATAGTTCCAATCAGTGGTGATACTAGTACTTTGAAAGATGAACACACACCGAGTAGCAACTCACCAGAGACCAAGAAGAAGAAATCACATAAGAAGAAAAAGGACAAGTCTCTAAGCTTTGAAGTAACAGTTGATGAAGTTATAGTAATTCCAAAATGGGATATTGATAACTTATCTTATGAGAAGATGCTAATCTTGTAGGATTTATTGAACATAGAAAGGGAGCAAGAGGAATTAAAAAGGGAACATCAATAGAAGTAGGTATTGTATGAAATTAAAGATATATGTGTTGATGCATATGAGTTTCAAGACCTAAATGAGCAGAAACCTATATTGGAACAATTGGTTCATATTGTTTATAAGGTGAACATTGATGATATAGATGCTAATGAGAAACTCATGCAATGATTTGAGAGAAAATTTGAGACCAAAGTACTTGATAAAGTTGCAACAAAACTTACTGAGAAGAGGGTTGCACTTTCTGATCTAGTAAACACCCTAGAATAAATGATAGAAAATTTTCTCTTTGTACAAACAACTTTGTGATACAGAATTATTTACAAAGGAGAATCAATAGCTTATTGAGAAGCTACAAGAAGATTTGAAGTCAATAGGACACTCACTGAGCATGGATGTAAGTTCCAGCTCTTATCATGTTAATAGGTTAACACATGCCTAAGGGAGACTAGTTGAGCTCATGGATAATGATAGCAGACTAAGGGAAAACTCAATTTCCATTTAGACCATGTTGATACCTCATTTTGAGGCTATACAAAAAGAGGTGAAAGAAGAGAAGAAATTAACATAGAAAGATCCACCTCTGAACATAGCAAAGAATTTGATTGATCTAGTTGTCGAGATAGAAATCAAATTTCAGGTTTTGGAATCTATCAAAACAAGTTGGGATAATGCATTAGCGAGGATCCTATAGATTCATAAACCATTTTTGGACAAATATGGTTTAACCCCTACTACCCCAGCAGATAAGAGTGACAAGAGTGACAAAAATAAGGGGGAAATGTAAGATTGATGGCAATGTAAGGTATAACAATTTTTTGTTGACATTATGTACATATGTAGTATATGTAGTGAAGTCTTTGAAGACAGGCTGAGTCAGAATCCTAGGGGGAGTTCTAAGTCTATATGAGTACTATTTTTTGTAAAGGGCTAAAGAGTCATGACTATGCGTGTGTATTTGGGAACCTGTTGGAAAAGACACAAACACTTAATAAGTCATTGCATTAGCTTGAAAAGGTTAGATAAAACATTCAAAACCACTAATATCGACTTATTGCCTTCTAACTAGAAAGAGTGTGATTATTTGCATATCAACCCTCAGAATATGCTTCAAATCAGTGACATATACTATCCTAGCATAAAGGATTTAGTTAAAAACAAGCTAAAATGAAGTGCAACAAGCATTCTAGCTCTAAGCATGTGAATAATAACAATGAACTAGCATGAGATAATAAGTGAAATATGATTCTAATATTAATCTAGCAGCATAACAATGCATTTACAATCTAAGGTGAAGGCTCCTTTGCTCTCAAAAATGGCTTCTATTTATAGAAGAATGGGAGAGAGAGAGAGAGAGGGGGAACAAAGTGAATTAATGAGGTGAAGACCTCATTAATAGAGGTGTAAGAGCCATTAATGCCCAAGACATTAATAACGCATGGGAGAGACATAGGCTTAAGGTCTTCTCATTAATAAGGCATTAATGAAAGCCTTTAAGAAGCAAGGGAGGGTGTAAGAGACGGCTTGAGAAAGTGGACCTTAAGGAGAGTCAAGCTTGAGAAAGTTGACTCTCCCAAGTGGGTTGAGTTGTTAAACATTCCTTAATGGAATGTGACAACATTAGGAGGTGGATTAGGATAGAATTTAGGATTAGGATTAGATTAGCAAGGGTGAATGGGTTGAGAAGGGTTAGAACCCAGGGTAGAAGTGGTTGAGATAGGTTAGGTTGGGGTTTAGGGGAATATTAATAAATGAAATAAACTTATTTAATTCATTTAGTAATATAGGAGTTAATTATTTAAACAATGAAATTGCTTTTTAATAATTAGAGAACTATAGCCATTTTAATTAAATAGGCTAGGGGAATGGGTTAATTGTAAGTGGGTAATTGATTTAGGGATTCATTTAATTCCTTTATAATTTAAATACTATAGCCATGTTTGATTTTGGTTTGATTTAATTGGTCAAAATTGATTTAGATCATATGGCTATAATAGTTAATATAATTTAGTGATAAAAATCACCTAGGACATTAAATAGATTTGAAGAATTATGCCAAGTAGTAATAGGGTCATTTGGACATAATTAAGGGTATGATCACACTCAGGGAAAATAGGGTCTATAGTTGGAATAGACCAAATTTAGGTGGTTACATTTGCCCCTCTTTGAATTGATGTGCGAGCAGCGCATTGATTCAAAGAAAGTTTTTGATTTTGACTTTAGAAAGACTGAGAATCTCGTTCTTGGTTGTCAAAAAAAATATTGATGAGATCAGTCTCAGACCTGATTGAAAAAAACTAATAGAATTGATTTTGAACTTGGTTGTCATCCAAAGATCAATAAAAGATTTTAAAAATACCAATTCTGAACTTGGTTGTCACCCAAAAATTGATAATACTGGTTCTGAACTTGGTTGTCGTCCAAAAGTCAGTATGAAGCTTCTAGGAGCTTAAAAAAATCTTCTAAAAATGAGGAAACATAAGATATCCAGCTCATGAGAACCAAAGCTTTCTATCCAACAATTCTGACTTAGTCAAGGAAATTGTTATGTCCCTAGTTTGTTTGATAACGAAGTTATTTTTAATGTAGTTTCAAGAAAAAATTTAAATGATGACAGTGTGATCATGCCCCCTCGGGAACAAAATTGAAGGAAAAAAATAAAATCCCTTAGTTGAATGAACGTATCACTTGCAGGAAGTGGTTAGGACAAAAAAGAATGTACTAGAAGAAGTGGAAAAGAAGGTGTGCTTAAAAATAAACACATGAGTACCAAGTTAATCACATTAAAAAGGTGAGTTTGATTTTGTTCCCGATAGATCAAAGATTTTGGGAATTAGTAATATCAATAATATAGATGATGTAATTAACTTGGTTTTTTGGAAGAAGATAGAAAGCATTTTTTAGCACAAAAATTCCTTATGTTGTTATTCTTTTATAAATGCACCGTGCAATCTCTAAATGCAGCTATATGAAGACTCTTAGGACTTGTCACTGATTTAGCAAATATTGCAATATTTTTATCATCATTGGGCACTTTTGGAATGGATACCATCGAATAGTACAACCATCACTAATACCCACTGATATTATGATAATATGAATGCTATATTTTATTGAAATGTCAAAAATAGACTTAGGCATCAAGGCATAGAAGCCATGATAACAAAATAGTCAACTTCCTTTTAATATACTAGATTCTGAGTAAGGCAAGATATTGGACCTGCAATGACCTTGAAAATTCATATCCTTGGGTACATTATGATTCATATACCTTAGTGATAATCTAGATCAGAAAATAGACAAGGAAATTGTTTCAAACTCACCGTAGTTTATACATAACAAAGATCGAGATATATGCGGCAATCCACCCATAGTGGTAGCTCTTACCATAAACACCCAAGTTAGGCAAAATTTATAGGATCATTTGGAACAATCACCATACACAGAAAATCAAGAGAACATTATGCCTCTTATCCTTGTGACTCTTTGTCTTTGCGCAGACGTCATTGAGTAACTAAGAAGACAATAATTTATCAATTGTGAGTCAATCCAATAAAATTTATAATTACTTAGATGCCCCTAGTTGAAAACATCATCAAGACATTAAAGAATCATAATCAAACCATTATCAAAATATGTGTTTAAGTAGTACTTGTTCATTCATCTGTCAAACACAGTAAAGATTCATCAATTAGAAAATTGTAATATAAGCAATATGGTGTGCCATGTATGTGTATTGATAGGACCATCCGTTCATGTTTGTGATCCAATATAGCTTTGTAGGAATGGTGTGAATGTCATGTCATGTCCCACATCGTTTAAAAGATACCTTTGGTTTGGAAAGTGGAAATGTTTTGCATGGGTTCATGAGGAAAACCAACCTAGAGAAACCTAGCAACTGCGACCGACTATGCCAACAAAGATGCCCCCAGTGCAGAATGACTTATTCCTAAGATGTAAAAGATAGACAAATCCCAAGCGAGGATAAGATAGTCATGTAGGAAAATGAAGTCAGTGTATGAGCACAGGCAAAATTTATGAAGGCCTAGCATCAGTAGTGTATTGATAGATGGAGCGCAGAACATAAGTGACGCCTGATTGCCAGGTTTTCACCACTTGGCAAGATCTTCTTCTTTCTTTTTGCTACCAAGATGCTTGTTTTATCAGGTGCTCATCAAGGCACTTTTCTGCTTTTCAATTTTTTTGCTATTTTTGCTTTTTTGAATGTTTTTTGTAGTATCAAGGTGCCTATTTACCAGGTTTTCACCATGGATACCCATTTTGTAGGACCTTTTTCCACTATTTTTTGGATTTCTTCAGGATCAATTTTTTGAATGTTTTTGATATTTTGCAAGAAATTTTTGCTGTACAGGCTCTGCTAGCCGAACATTAAGCGTAGAACCGCTTCAAATGGAGAGTATTGATAGGATCTGGAAGAAAGTCTCCCTCAGGTGTAGCTAATTAATAAGCTCCAGTCTCGAAGGTAGTAGTGATAACATAAGGTCCTAGCCAGTTACATTCAAACTTTCCTTTCTGCTCCCTATTGGGCTGGTTCTTAGGATTCTCCTTGAGGATGAGATCTCCTACTTCAAATTTGTGTGGCTTTACCTTCTTGTTGTAACCTTTGGACATTCTTGCTTGGTACACTTTGAGATGATTAAATGCTTGTTGTCTACGCTCATCTAGTAGGTCCAGAGAATTTATCCGATCGATGCGGTACTACTCATCAGTAACCATTCCTTGCAAGGATATCCGTAAAGATGGGATTTCAACCTTAATAGGTAGTACTGCCTTAGTGCCATAGACTAAAGCAAATGGTGTGGCTCCAGTTGGTGTTCGGATACTTGTTCTCTAGGCCCATAATGTCGGATTTAGTTGTAAATGCCAGTCTCTACCAGACTTGCTCACAGTTCTGTTTAGGATTTTGAGAATTTTTTTGTTTGATGCCTCAGCCTGTCCATTACCTTGAGGATAATAGATTGAGGAGCAATGTTGAGTAATGTGAAACTGTTCACAGAGGTCATCAATGTCTTGGTTTTTAAATTGGCCCCCATTGTCTGTCACAATTGAAGAGGGTATCCCATATCTACAAATAATGTAGTTCAGAATGAACATAGCCACCTATTTGCCAGTGGCTTTGATTAGCAGCACGGCCTCGACCCACTTTTTGAAATACTCAGTGGCCGTAATGATGAACTTGTGTCCATTTGAAGAGTTGGGATATATTTGTCCAACTAAGTCAATGGCCCATTGCTGAAATGGCCAATGTGTTATGACAGGTATCAATTCTCTGGCAGGAGCGTGGATAAGGTTTCCGTGTGTTTGGCATTTAAGACATGCTTTTGAAAATTGAATAGCATCTTTTTCCATAGTAGGCCAATAATAGCCTATTCTGAGCAGTTTCTTGGCTAATGAAAATTCGTTCGAGTGTGACCCACATACACCTTCATGAACATCTTTTAAAGTGAGATCAGACTCTTCAAGTTCTAAACATCGAAGAAGTGTTTCGTTGAGACCACATCTATATAGATTGTTAGTCATGAGTACGTAACACGATGCTGTCCTAATCAGAGATCTTTTCTCATTTCTAGATAGATTGGCGGGAATGGTTTGGTCTGAAAGATAGGCAATAATATTGGTATATCGGGATTGTTCTGGGGTAGTTAAGGCACATATTACCTGGTATTCAGGAGTATCAAATGTAGGATAGGAGATTTCTTCCACCAAGAAGTCATAGTGGAATTGATGTTCCTCCAGTTGTAACATGGACGCCAAGGTAGCCATAGCATCCGCAGCCTTGTTTTCTGATCTTGGTATCTACTGGAATATGATGAAGACAAAGTACTTTTTTAGATCATCAACTAGTTATTTGTAGGGCATCAATTTTTCATCTTTTGTTTGATACTCCCCATTGACCTGATTGATGATTAGTTGGGAGTCTCCATACATGTGTAACTCAATGACCTTCCATTCCATAGCTAGCTTGAGGCCATTGACCAGTGCTTCATACTCTGAGATATTGTTAGTGCATGGAAACATTAATTTGTAAGACTTGGGAATCTTATACCCTTGTGGAGTAATGAAGAGAACTCCTGCTCCAGATCCTTGTTGAGTGAATGATCCATCAAAGTACATCTGCCATGGATGTTCAGTGAGATGCATGATTGTCTCGTCAGGGAATTCAATTTGTAGAGGTTCATTGTCTTGAAGTGGTGAATCTGCCAATTGGTCTGCAAGTACTTGTCCTTTGATGGCTCTCCATTCTATATATTCAATGTCGAACTCACTTAGAATCAGGACCCATTTTTCCAAATGTCTTGTTAGTGTTGTCCTACTCAAAAGATATTTCAGAGGGTCAATCTTAGCAATGAGCTTTACTGTATGAGAAATCATGTAGTGCCTCAATTTTTGTGATGCGAAGACAACTGCTAAGCATGCTTTTTCTATGATGCTATAATTTAGCTCGTAAGTGACGAGTGTCCTACTGATATAGTAGATAGCTCACTCTTTCTTGGTTTCATCCTCTTGTGCCAGTAGTACTCCTAGGGATGTAGTTGTAGCTGAAATGTATAGGAGTAAGGGCTTCCCATGAATAGGAAACATAAGGATAGGTGGAGCAGCTAGATACGCCTTTAATTCTCTAAAGTTCACTTCACAGTGTTCATCCTTGTTGAATGTAACCCCTTTATGTAGTAGCTTAGTAAAGGGTTGTGCCTTATTTGCAAGTTGAGACATGAACCTCTAGATGGACTAGAGTCTCCCTTGTAGTGTCCTCATTTGACTGATATTACATGGAGGAGCCATCTCTAGAATAGCTTTTACTTTAGCAAGATCAACCTCAATTCCCTTTGCTAAAATAATGAATCCTAGGAGCTTCCCTGATTGGACCCCAAAAGCACATTTCTTTGGGTTGAGCCTGAGTTGGAACTGGTCCATTTGGTCCAATATTTTTTGGAGGTCAGCAATGTGAGTATATCATTCTTTAGATTTAGCCAATGTATCATCAACATAGTCTTCCATGTTTTTGTGCATCATGTCATGGAATATTGTTGTCATAGCTCTTTGATATGTTGCACCAGCATTCTTTAGCCCAAATGGCATGATGTTCCAGCAAAATGTACCCCATGCGCATGTGAATGTGGTTTCCTCTTGATCTCCAGGGGTGATCTTGATTTGATTGTAGCTGGAGAATCCATCCATTAATGAATACATCTGGTAACTAGCTGTAAGGTCTATGATCATGTCAATGTTTGGTAGAGGGAACTCATCCTTTGGACATGCTTTGTTGAGGTCTCTGAAGTATGTGCATATCCTGATAGATTTATCCATTTTAGAAACAGGGACCACATTGGAGATCCAAGCTGCATAGGCGATGACTCAAATGAATCCAGCTTTTAGCAACTTTTCTAATTCTACTTTCACCAGTAATGCAACATGAGGATGCATTTTTCTAAGTTTTTGTTTCACGGGCTTGATCCCGAGAGCTATAGATAAATGGTGCATGATGAGATTAGGATCTAGCCCTGGTATATCAGTGTAAGATCATGCAAAGTTGATCTTCTTCTCCTTTAGGAACTCTGTGAACTGTACCCTTTCTTTGTCTAATAAAGATTGAGCCAGATGAATTATTTGAGGATTCTCATCAGTGCCCAAGTTTACTGGTTGTGTTGGTTCAATCAATAGTGAAGATCTTTCCTAAAAGTGTTCAGGGAGGCTATCAAGAGTCTCATCTGTTGGCGCCTCAGAGAGGTTTTCACCATTGGATACATCTTTTTTTTATACTATTTTGGGATCTGATACTGCCACAGAGTGGTTTTCACCATCAGTCCACTTTTTCTTTTTCTTTTTCAGTTTGTGACTAAGAAAATTGATATCCTCCTGTGACATGTTCTCACTCCTTGCATTGGTGGAAGAAGGGTAAGATTCACAGGCATTAAGATAACAAGCTAAGGAGTGGTCATAGGAAAAGTTTATCATAGGTGTGGGATCTGTTTCAGTCCAATCGATCAGGGCTGGAAGTACCAATTTTAGGGAGTTAGATTCTGAGAAGGACAGCATTGTGTTAGTATCAAAACCATTAACCAACATGACACGGTCTGTTAGGTTAATATCTTCAATGTTTAGATCAATAAGAGTGAGATCATTGTTAAAAGGGTCATTGTTAGTCATATATGGATCGAACTCTAGTGACTCATTAGTAGATAACTCATCATCATCTCTTTGTAAAAGGAGGCTTCTTTCTTGTAGCCTATGAAATTCTTGTAGAGTTATGTATTCACCTGTATCTCCATCTATGATTGGGTGAAGGAACTCTTCTTCTGCTTCAAGAGGATTAGAAGCATTAAAAGGAGTGTCAGGCCGTCTACTAGGAGCTAAGGAAGCTGCAAACATGTGAATTGTGTCTATCCCAATTTCTTCTGAGGCAATAGATAACTGATCCCATTCATAGTCATGAGAGTCCATGACATCATCATCAGATCTATTTAAGTATTCAGCAATGGTTATTTGATGGACTCGATTAGCTTCCTGGAGATCAAAGTGAGGTAGATCAAGTACATGTGAAATAGTAACCAATTTCCCCCAGTTAGGCTATAAATTATGGGGTCGGGGGACCTCTTGAGTGATCGTTGCTATTGTGTCCCCTACCTCTTGAATGGGAGGTTGTGCTAGTAAAGGAGTGTGAAGATCTTGTGGTACCTCAAAGCTAGGTACATAGCGTTCTCCTTGATATTCTATATTCTCTGCACCAATATGGAGCAATCTCTCATAAGGCCATGGTTCCAATACTATCTCATTTGTTTTATCACTCCCTGTTTCTGAAGGTGAACTCTTTTTTGAAGCAGTTTTTTTAGATTGAGTGTTAAAACCCAGACCTATTTTATCTCTGTTGAGGCGGAACTCCATGGGTATGGGTTCAATGATTCCTTGTCTTGTGTCATTTAAAGGTCCCTTTCCTTTGTAACCCATTTGTTTGAGGAAATCATATCCCTTTCCATACTGTTCGGGGGATATCTTTACATGTTTGACCTCAGATTCCACTGGTTCTCCTTTGTAAATCCAGTCCAAGACTGCCTGTTCTTATGCATTATTTGAAGAAGATGTGGATTCTTTTATCATGCCAGTTGCCTTGTGTACTTCTAGCTCTTTGGATGCTAGAGTTGTGAATGTTGATGATGGTTTTCCATAGGATCTCGATGATACTAGAAGTTCTATCATTGAGGGATTCAGGTCCAACTTGTACTCTCCCATACCTATTTCTTGAAGTTTTAATGTTTTGCTAAAACTTTTCATAGCCATGTCCTTGGTCATTTCAGGAGTAACTGCATCCATAGCCTCTTTGTTATGTGGGATCATGCTACCTGCTTTGATATTGTTGCAAGTGTAGTTGGCATCGGCAAGAATTGTTACTTCTACCCGATGCATTGGTGATAAGTGGATGGTATAGCTTGCATCTCGTAAATCCATGGTCTTCCTAGTAGAATATTGTAGGCCAGGGGTAAATCCAGAACTTGACATATGACATCCCTCTCAATCGGCCCAACTCTGATGGGTAGACAAATAATACCTCTGGAGGATCTTTCTTCTTTATCATAAGCCTTGATGGTTATCTTGTTTCTAGAGTTAATTGTTTGCTCTGAGAGGCCTAGCCTCCTGACTAAATCCAGTGTACAGATATTCAATCTGGTGCCTCCATCTATCAATACAATTCTAACACGGGATTTATGGGTAAGAACTTCGATATGGAGGGGTTGATTGTGTGGGTGGGTCAATGACTTGTCATCCTCTTCAGAAAAGGAGAGATAATGCGGTGCTGAGATATGATTGACCATCACTTGGAACTTGTCTATATCTATATCCTTGGGAACGTTAGCAATGTGTAAAGCTTGTTCTAGGATTTCTCTATGCACGGTGGATATTTTGAGCAATTCAAAGATGGAAATTTTGATAGCGGTTCATTGCAATTGGTCTACCAAGTCATATTTTTCTTCGGGAATAGTGACCATATGTTTAGCTACTGGTTTAGGAATAGTTACAATAGGGACCTTGGGTGTTGATGTTGGTTTTGGAGGTCCCTTGATCATAACTTGTGCTTGGCTCCTTGTTACAGCATTTGAGGAGGATGAAGCACCTTTGATTGTGATCACATTGATAGTTTCAATTTTAATATCAAGCATATTGATCACATTGTCCTGTTTGGAATAGGTATAATTTACCTCATTTCCCTTCCCTTTGGATGTTTCTCCCTGATTGTAATTAGGAAATGGTTTGTTGAAAGCTGTGTGGTCCTCATTGGTAGTGTGTCCATCGACCTTGATCTTACCTCCTTC
>MU222737.1:0-14562 GCA_018584345.1 Thuja plicata
TCAATGGCGTTTAGAGTCATGACTGTGTTATTATCAATGTTTTCAATTAGAAGGATGAGGTCTACAAAGTTACCCTCCGAAGGATTGTTTAGAATGATAAGATATCGATCATCCTCACTAGAGTCATCATTGATGGTATGTGAATTGAATCCGAATAGTCAAGCGCCCAAGCTTTGTTCCTCTTTTATTTGATATGTATATTTGTGAATCACATATACTTCAATCTCTATTGTGGCATCAGATAAGTCATCTCCTCATATTCATTAGAATCCATCTCAGTTCCCCTTGGCATATCTAGAACATGTGTAAATGTGACCGCCTCTCATTCATGTGGATTAATATCTCATTGTTGGTTCTCAAACTCTTGATTGGTTTGTGCATTCCTACATCAATCTAGTTCTGACAAGGAGGGGCTCGCACCCCAAGCATACCTTTGAGATAATCAAAGACATCCTTTGGCAAGGGTTTTGTAAATATATTTGTTATTTGTTCCTTTGTGTTGATATACTCCAATCTAATCTCCTTCTCTGCTAGCTTGTCTCTCAAGAAATGATACTTAATGGAAATATGTTTAGCCTTTGAATGCATTACTAGATTCTTTGACATATTCATTGTGCTAGTGTTATCACAATGGATAATCAATGGCTCTTCAAAATTTATCCCAATGTCCTTCAACATTTGTTTCATCCAAACAATTTGTGTGCAATTTATAACAACAACAACATACTCAAATTTAACAATAGACTGAGCTATATAATCCTTCTTTTTACTTAACCAAGAAACCAATCTTTTCCCAAGAAAGAATGCACCACCACTTGTACTCTTTTTGTCATCAATATTTCTTGCCTAATCAACACCATTATAAGAATGTAAATCAAAATCATCAGATTTCTTATACCATAGGCCATAATCCAATGTTACTTTCAGATATCTAAATATTCTCTTCATAGAAGCAAGGCATGTCTCTTTAGGATCTGGTTGATATCTTGCCACATTCCAACTCTATTAGCAATATCTAGTCTAGGGTGAGTCAAATATTGTAAGCCTCCAATCATAGATCTATACTTTGTCTGAAAAACACTTTGAGATTCATCAATAGTAGTAAGCTTGTGACTAGTAACCATAGGTGTTCCAAGAGGTTTACATCTTCCATTCCAAACTTTTTGTAGTAGGCTTGTGATTAGTAACCATAGGTGTTCCAACAGGTTTACATCTTCCATTCCAAACTTTTTCAACATTTCTTTAAGATGCTTTGTCTGAGAAATAAAAATACCACTCTTGTTTTGATTAATTTGCAATCCAAGGAAAAATTTCATCTCACCAATCATTGACATCTCAAATTCAATTTCCATTTCTTTAGAAAACTTTTTACTCATTATATCATTTCCTCCAAAAATGATATCATCAACAAAAACTTCAACTATTCTATCTTCACTAGTTCTTAAGTATAAATTGTTGTCTCCATTACCTTTTCTAAAGCCAAGACAAAGTAGATACTTGTCCAATCTTGCATACCATGCTCTTGGTGCTTGTTTCAGTCCATAAAAATCTTTCTTCAACTTGCAAACCATTTCCTCATCTTCTGTCAAAGGATATCCATCAGGCTGTTCAATATATACTTCCTCTTCTAGATCTCCATTCAGAAATGCAGATTTCACATCCATCTGATATACTTTGAAGTCTTTGTGTGCAACATAAGCAAGAAATAATCTAACAGTCTCAAGCCTAGAAACAAGAGCAAATGTTTCTTCAAAGTCTATACCTTCTTGGTGCAAGTAGCTTTTGCAAACCAGTCTTGCCTTATTTCTTACAACCATTTCTTCTTCATTCATCTTATTTGTGAAAACCCACTTAGTTCCTATAACATTCTTATCTTTAGATCTAAGAACCAGTTACCAAGTGTTATTTTTGTTTATATGTTCCAATTCTTCCTACATAGAGATTTAATCCAAGATTCCTCTCTACATGCCTCATCAGTAGATTTTGGTTCAACTTGAGAAATCAAGCAAATTTCATCTCTTAATATTGATCTTGTCATCATTCCTCTATTTGCATCTCCAATAATTTGATCTTCAGGATGGTTTTTCTTAACATACCTCGGAGTCTTAGGAATTTCAGTAGGATCATTTGAGTCATCTTGACATACCTCGATCTCAGAGTTAATCTCAAAAGGTTCTTCTTGGTATATAGTACCCTCCTTGATTTATGTAGTTTGGTTGCATTCATATATTCTTTCTTGAATCTGGAACTTTTCATCCATCCCCACATTAGCACTTTCAATCATCTTTCTCAATCTGAGATTGAAGCATTTATAAGCTTTGTTTTTAGTGGAATAACCAAGGAAGATCCCTTCATCACTTCTAGCATCAAACTTTCCTATCTCACCATCTCTTTTTATATAGCATTTACTACCAAATATTCTAAAATATTTCATAGTAAGAGTATGATTAAACCATAGTTCATAAGGAATCTTACTTGTACCTTCTATGATCTAAATTCCATTCAAAGTATACACAGCAGTATCGACAACTTCTCTCCATTGAACATGTGATACATTTCCTTCCAACAACATGGTTCTAGCATCATCTAATATTATTAAGTTTCTTCGCTCTACTATCCCATTCTGTTGTGGTGTCCTAGGAGCAGATGTTTGTTTGTATATTCCATGCTCTTGGTAGTAGGTAATGAACATGTCTGAAGTAAACTCTCCACCTCTATCTGATCTCAAACATTTTATCTTTAAGCTTGATTCATTCTCAACTTTTTCTTTGAATATCTTGAATTTTTCAAATGCCTCTATTTTCTCTCTTAGATATGTAACCCACATCATCTTAGAAAAGTCATCAACAAAAAGTATAAAATATCTTTCACATAGTAAGATCTTGTTCTTGTAGGACCACACAGATCTGTATGCACTAGATCCAACTTCCCTTTCGCTGAGTAAGATTTTCTTTTAAAACAGCTTCTAGTCTATTTCCCCTTTACACATTCTCTACACATGGTTTTAGATGGTTTCACAATCTTTGGTAGATCTCTAACTGCATTAGTCATACTTGCCTTCACAATATTATAAAAAATCACATGACAAAAGCTTCTATGCCATAACCAACTGTCATCAATCTTTGCAACAAAACACGAAGCCTCAGATGTATTTAATTCAAATACATTACCTTTGGATTTAGTACCAGATGCGATCAAGTCTCCTGACTTACTTCTGATAGAGAATTTCCCATCAATGAATTTCAATTGATAACCTTTGTCCACTAGCTTTCCAACACTCAACAAATTATGCTTAATTCCATCAATAGGTAAGAAATTGTCAGTATTGGTCTTTCCATCTAGAGAAATATATCCAACTCCAATGATAAGCTTAGGAGTGTTGTCACCAAATCTCACAACACCACCATCATACTTGGTTAGTTTAACAAATTTATTTTTATCTCCATTCATATGGTGTGAACAACCACAGTCTCTGACCCATTCAGATTTATTTTCAACATGTGACACTAATGCTCTTTCTTCATGAATAGGTTTATCATCCTTGATAGCAATAAATCCAATCTCATCATAATCAATAGCATCATTATCAGAAACACCTTCACTAGTATAGTAACATTCCTTATCCTTGGAATACTTAGGTTTATAAAACTTAGATTTATGCTTTGGAACCCTTGTAGGACATCTAGATGCAAAATGACCTATCTCATTGCATTAAAAACATTTTAGAGGTAACTTTCCTTCAAAATTATCCCTACCTCTGTTTTCTTTTCTAGCGATCAGGGCCACAATTTCATCTAACTTTCTTTCTTCTTCCTGTATCCATTCCATGTCATCAGCATATTCACCAAGCTCTTCTCTCAAGTCACTACTGCTGGTGCTCGCAGTTCCTGATAAAGTCCTTTTATTTTTGTGCATAGTCGCCTTGAATGTTGTCTCAACTTTAGTTAATGAATTTCCCATCTTTGCGGCCTCAAAAGTAGTTAATTTTGCAATCAAAATCTCTCTATTAAAGTTCATCGTCAAAACTATGATCTCTTCTACAACTTGCACTTTAGTCTTGTAAACAGATGTCAAAGATCTAAGAATTTTTGTGATCACTTATTCCTCACTGTATGTGCCTCTAGAGTTTATGATACCAATAACAACCTCAGTAACTCTCTGTACATATGCTCTAATATTTTCGTCATCTTTCATTTTTCAGATTTTCCATCCTTGTCTTCCAATTCTGCAACTTTGCTTGCTTAGTAAACTTATCTCCTTCATATAGTGCTTCCAATCTTGTCCAAATGTCATGTGCAGAATCCAAATCTTTAACCTTTGTAAATTCATCTTCAGAGAGAACACTAATTAGTGTTTCTCTTGTGACCATGTTATATGAAAATATCTTCTTTTCTTCATCAGTAGCTTTATCTAGTTCATCACTAGTCTTCATCTGTACATCCTTCTTTGTAATCATCCAGTAGTCGATTCCAAAGAATAGAAAATGTCTTCTGATCTTGTTCTTCCAACTGTCAAAGTTTTCAGGATCAAACTTCATACTATCCTTTTTTATAGAATGCCATCTTTAGGATCACCTCAAGCTATTAAGCTTTGTCTCTAAGGACCAATAGCTTTGATACCAATTGTTAGGAATAACAGTCCACCAACACAACTAAGAGGGGAGGTGAATCAGTTGTGAGATAGATGATTAAACATTAATCTTTATAAACAAAATATTTAATCCAAATGACAACAATAACACAATCCTTTGGTGTCGAGGAAACCCTGTTAAGGGTAAAACCCTGATGGGAATTAGCACCCACAAATGATGTACAAAGAGTATAGTATCTGTGTTAAAAGATTTAGCCCTGTTAGGATCTTATTGATGCATTACAGTACACATTCCCTATTAAAGGACAAACCCTATTATGAGTTAAGAGTAACAGTGGGCTCACTGCCTAGGCACACTTCCTAAAGAAGGTTAAATCCACCCTTAGGACTTACAGTCTAAAATATAAATGTATAAGAGATATAAAATCCAGTGAATTGTCTGATAGAAACTTTCTTTGCTTGGTCAGTTCCAATGAAGTAACATAATCACAACCTCTTCTCTACATCCAACAGAATTCACACAAACAAACTCACAGCTTCCATACTACGTTGTCTCTTCCACAATCATACTTTCCAACAAGAAAAGCTTTCTCCTATATACCCTATTACAATAATCAATTAGGTTATCCAATTAGGTTTCCCCAATGTACAAATAATTACTTAAGACCTTGCTAAGATATACATGATACCTATAACAAGTAAACATCAATCCTAATTCATCAAATATAATCCAAGATCTGCAATCCACGCTCACAATCCATAATACATGCTTCATATTTGAAGTCGGCCCCAAATAGGTCTCCTCTAGAACACACACCACAACTAACGTCACCAAGAGTTCTATGACCCGCGAAACATAAAAAACCTTCTTTGACATGTCTTCTTCTATCCCTAAAGATCACATAACCTGAATCCACATCGCACATAAGTTATACTCAAAACACAGAGACTAACTCTGTCAAAGATCATTGTCACCATTTAGTACCCAATCTTCACTAAAAGATATGTAACTCATCCAATAGACAATATTAAGCCATGCAATCTTAGGCATAAGATCACAACATATCCCTGTACACATCACCATCTTTTCTCATTCTGAATCAATCGTACAGTATTTGTATACTTCTGTCAGTCATCAATAACAATAATAATCGGTCTAATCTCTCTCTATAGAAACATATGTTGACATCAGTGACAAAACATGAATGCCAACAAAAACATCATAGACCAATTCCAACATTTAATTCTAGTCATTTCATGAAAGTGGTGATGTCCAACCTGGATCTCACACACTTCACATTTACCTATATTAATGAGGATGGGATGTCTTTCCCTCACACGCTCGATAAAAAATCAGAGGTATCTTGCTACTACCTTGACAACCAACCCGAAGGGATGATGCCATAATTATCCATGCATACTAAAGCCGAAAGGCATAAGCATAAAAAAATGAAACAAGGAAAAGAAGAAAAGTGTAAAGATGTAAAAGTTTAGGTCACATTAGAAACTCTACCAACACTATGGATGCCCGACTGGCTGTAGAGCAATGTTAATGGTTGTCAAGGCGATAACCTCATCGGCGCTATGGATGCCTGCTTGGTAGCGAGGCTCTATCCGGTCGGCTATGGGACAATTACTCATCTACATAATCTAGCGGGCAAGTGGAAACCGATTCCTCCTCTTAAAATAAGGGATGTATTAACCCCTCTCCAAACACCCAGATCCCAGGATGATCTACTTTTGCTTTAAGACTAAGTATGCTAGAAGGCTTGTTGGATGTGTTATAATTGCAGGGCATCAAACATAAAGTTTCATTACAAAGATGGAAATGAATGCAATTGTTTGCTTCTAGTTCTTGGTGTTCCCATTTCCTCTACAGACATTGGTTAGCTTCCTTGGCTCCCTATTTTTAGAAATATTATCTTGGCATTTCTTGGGCTAATATCGTTTGGTGCTTTTGTCTAGTTTCTCACTTTCTCTTAGAAGCTTCTCTCTTTGAATGAATACTGTTGTTTTTTGTTTCAAAAGGGAGACTCTGATTTTTGCTTTCTTCATGCAGGATTCATCACCTCGGATGTTGGTTCAATTGGATTGTCGAGATAACCGATCCTAGGAATCAAGGTTAAGTCAATCTATGGCCCAATGGATAAGACCCTAGTTTGTGAAGCCATAAATTATTGAGGAGTTCTCATCCAACATGCATGATTCCCCTAGGAGTCACCAGGTTTGTGATTCAAAATTCAAAATGCCAAGGAGTTTAAAACATTGTGCTAAGGCTTCATATTCCCTTCACGATGAATTTTACTCAGGAATTTGTGCACACTTGCCAATTGTCATAGTGGCCTATATTTTAAAGCATGCACCCCTTTTCCTTCGCCAAAAAGCTCCATGGCTGTAAATATTTGCCACTTGGTGGCACAACACATTTAAGGGACAAGCTCCTTTTCTTTTCAAATGAAGGTCTCCGCTTGGGCGCCATGTGCTGTATTAAAGTGCTAAGGCTTCTTTCCCTTTTGCCAGTGGGCCCATGCGTTGCTTGAAAAGATAATCCATATTGTGTGATCTGTCGCGTGGTTGCCACGAGGAAATTTAAAGAAGTTTAGTTTTCTTTCGAGATTTGCTTCCACGCCTATCTACCATGAGGCCTTCTCGTGGGCCTTTGGGATAATTCAACATCTATTTTGAATGAAGGTCCGTGCATGTCTGTCGTGTGTCATCTTCTGGTTAAAGTTGTAAGTTTCCATGTGTCTTGTGACCACGAGCTTGTTTTATTTCAATCCTGGCATTCTTCCCATGAGGTCGCTAGGAAAATTGATGGCGAATCCGATCTCCCATGAGTTAGCTGTGTAGATTGGCAAGGATTTGATCCGGTAAACTGGTATCTAAGAGTAATGATAAGCGATCCAATTTTGTTTGTGGATCAAGAGCAATCAATTTTATGATACAATGATGGAGATTGGTTTCTTAGTTCAACGAAATATGACACAACACAATTTCTGATCCTCTTTGTGTTAGGGATTTTAGGCTACCACTTTCTAGTTTCTATATATTGTAGAAGCTATGTAGTCTGAAAAAAGAGAAGATATAGAATAGATAGTATACTCTTGGTTGATAGACTCTCTGTTAACAGGGACTTGTAAAAGGAATTTCCATTCTTGTATAGAAAGATATTCCTGCAAGCTTTAAGATTGTAATGAGCATTTGAATCAAACAAAAATATCAATCATGCTTCCAGCCCCTTGTTCTTTCAAGCTTCATGAATGTTTTCTGTGTTTTTCCTGACTTTAGAGCATGCTTTTGGGTTTTTGTTGGGTAGATTATGCTTTAATCTTTTCTACTCCATGATTATCATTGTATGGTTCCACTTTATGGCTCATGCTTGAATAGTTATTCGTAAGTCCATGGTTGTTCCTAATCCGCATTTGATCTAAAGGGTTGCCTTGATATTTAATTTTGTTGAATAATATGTGCATTTTAAAGTGTTCCAAAAGCTAGACGGTTCACCTTTTACTATTTTAAGTAACACTTTTCCCCTTTTCCTCCACACGATATGAAGAGTCGACTTCTAAGGTCCATCATTCACTAAGCTTCCCATAGGCTATGTATCTAGGAGTAATTTTAGATATCAACAGTACATTGAGCCCCACTTTAGCGGTAGTATAAGACAACCTCATGCTCATGGTACACAAAATGAGAGAGAAGAAGAGAGGAAAAGAGAAATGGTCATGGAAAAATTACGAAGAGATAAGACATCACTAAATTTAAGGACATGAGCCCTCAAAAGAAGGATCTCAACTCAAACAAACACACAAGGGCACAAAAAAAGACAATAAGACAAAAGGAAACAAAAGACAAACAAAAGAGGTTATACTAAAAAAAACTCCAAATCAACTAGTAGAAGAGACCTCGATCGAAAATGTTCTAACGACTCGCATCATGTTCAGAAAGATATTGCAAGAGCACAAGTGATCACATAGAAAGGGAAAGAGAACACACCAAGGACGAGCAACACTTCATGATCTAACGAACTAGCAAAGATATGAGAGCATGGAAAGAAAGAGAGAGATCATGAGTCCAAGAGTCTAGAAAATTGGGTTATGCTAGGTGATCCATGAGAGAAAAGAGGAGGAAAGAGTAGAAGGGCTAGCAAGTTGCATTATGATAGTTCTACTCATCCCAAAGAGAGAGAGGGAAGGAGAATCAATGGTCTAGAAAGATTCATTATCCTAGTTAATTCTACCTTGGAAAATTTGCACACAGGGTGTCTTTGAAATTTTTGTGCATGGGGTGACTTTGAATTTTTTTGCACGAGGCAACTTTGAAATTTTGTGCATGGGTGGCTTTGAAATTTTGTGCATGGGCTAGCTTACATGATCAGTCTTACAAAAATCATATTCTCTGTGTGGATCCATAAAAGTGATCAATCAAAGGACCAAAAGATGATCAATCCTAAGGAAAGTGTAGTCTCCTCAGGGATCAATAAGATTGCATAATGTACAAGGAGGCCGTATATATGCCCCCCTCCTTATGATGGTGACATAGGAGTATAGTGGCATCATAAGGAAAAGAGAACACGAATACCTACTTCCAAAAACAAGGAAATATCCTTAAAAAAACAATGTATGCCAAAACCTTAGAAAGGTGTGAAAACTCTTGATAGTTAAGGAATAGATAATCGTGAAAGGATGTTCGTAAGTGAGGAGAGACCCTTGAAAGGAAGAGAACTTGGTTACAAGACATATACCTTCAAGAGAAGTTCTTGAACAAAGATAACATCTTCGAGACAAACAGGGGAGAAGAAAAATCTAATGCACCCTTTTAACCCCCTATTACTAGGTGAAAAAGAGATTCTTGATGAAGGATAAAACACTCTAAGCCCCCAAGCAAGGGTATTTGTTTAGGGTAGACATGTGCTTTCCAAGAAAGTAAAGGGTTGTAAATCATGATGTGAATCCTAAAGAGAATATCCTTACATAAACAAACAATATCCATGCTAGAAAGGATATAATGTGACAACTAAATACCACATATCCAACTAGATAGAAATAAGAGATTGAGGAATTAAACTTTGCCCCCCAAGGGTGAAGGAAAGGGAAAAGATAACCCATTATACCCTAAGTGAAAGGTCCTTTATAATAGATATGCACTTTCAAGCAAGCATAAGGTCGTAACTAAGAATGTAAATCTCTTGAAAAATAGAAGATCCTTACGTAAAACAAACAAATCTATGTAAGCAAGGGCATCATAATATAAAAGAAACAAGTCAACAAAGGGATATTGGATCTTTTAGAAAGGAAGATAAAATGAGGAAGGACGATCAAGTATACACACCTTCCCTATTGTTAGGTGAAGGAATAGTTGACAATGGAAAACACATTATGTACACCATGTGAATGTCATTTATAATAGACATGCACTTTGAATCAAAGAAAAGGTTGTAACTCGAGATGTAAATCTCCTGAAAAAGAGAAGATCCTTACATAAACAAATAATTCTATGCAAGAAATGATATCATATTATAAAAGACTCAACTCAACAAAGGGAGTAAATGGGTCCCTGGGATAGGAGAGTTAAATAGTACCCTTGCCCCCCAAGTGTGGAGACCAGGAAGAAGGAAGACTATTATGTTTCTCACAAAGTATGATTGCACCACCATAAATGACAATGAGCCCCCAAAGTATAGGCTAGCAATGTCACATAGTGAGGAGCAACATAATAGGAACTTAAATGTTATTTAGAATGATCATGACAAAGGTTCCATTCATTGTTACATGTCATTTGAATCATACGACAATCAATGAATTCTTGAATTTTATATTTCAAATCGTAACATTCATTAGTCTTATGGCCACAAATTTGATGATACATACAAATGGAAGAATTATCTTGTTTGTATTTTGTATTTTTTTGTTTGAAAGGAAGAGTAATTAAGTTGGCATTGAAAATATTAAACAAAATATCCTCTTGTTGTGATGAGAAATTAGGAGAAGAATGTATCAATTGATTGGACAAATGCGAAGGTTGGAAACCTAGAGTTTCTTTGGAAAAATGTGATGTAGATTTCTCATGGGTTTCAATGCTTTGTTGCACACATCCTATACCATATCCATCACCAAGGTTTTAAACATATAAAAGATAAGGGTCTCTTTTGGGTGGGATTGGATTGAAATTTAAAGAGGCCCAATCAATATCCATACATGTGTTAGAATAAGGTGTTTGGTTCTCAAATTCAAGGATTTTATTTTTACTATGGAAGGTTGCCGTGAAGTCTAAAGTTCCCCAATCATCATCTTGAAGAGTTGATGGTGTGCTTGTTTGTATTGGAGAAATAATTGAAGGAGGTGGAGGTCACACATGAATAGTGTTGAATTGATTAGGATCCTTGATATAGATTCCACCCTTTACCTTTGGACAAAACACTATGTTTTACAACCTAGACCTACTCCACTTATCCAATTTTATTTTAAAACCCTAGAAAAGTATGAAATAAAAAAATATTACAGTCGGTTCAACTTTTTACTCACCCATCACATGAATATAAATGTTTACTTTATCCTCCACTGTCAAATCCACGTAGATAAAATACTACATATTTTGTAACTTGCACCCACTTTATTTGTTTGAGTTTTTTAAGCCATAGACAACCAAGGAACAAAAAAACATATTTCAATTATGTTGTCCTTTTGTATTCACAAAATTTAGGCAACACTACAAAAGTTTTTGTAAATTTGTAGCCCAAACTCTCTAAGGTAAGCATTCTAAAGGCGTTTTTCAAAGGCAATTGGTTATACCTTGAATTGGCCTAAGTTTCTTGTCCTACAAATGCCATTTTTGGAGATTTTCGTCAAGTTTTTTGTTGTCTTTCTCGCAAAATCGGGTTTTTCTTTCTTGACTGCAAGTGCTCGATTTTTGGAAATCTCAAGTCTTAGATCGATTTTTCTTGGGTTGTTTGAGTTTTTTTTTCCTCCTTTCCATCTTAGGTCTTTTTCTTTTTGAATCCCGGTTGTTTTGAGCTATCACAGTATTAAATACATGCTATATTCAAAGAGAAAATGAAGGTTGAAGTGACTTGTAATCGGGTTTTTAAAGCTCGATTGCAAGTTGTCTTTGTAAATCTTTATTTTAAATATTTGCAATCGAACTTTTAAAATCTGATTACAAGCTCTCTTGTCTTTTAAAAAGCTTGTAACTTGCAATATGAACTACGAAGCTCAACCTTGAGTTCTAGTTGTCATTTTTTGGAGCCATTGCAAATGTTTTATTCAAAATTATCACTTGTTGACGAGCTTTTAAAGCCCAACAAGTGCCTTATTGTTTTAAAACAAAGTGCACATCCAACATTTGCGATATGCCCCATGAAACCCGACATTAAAATGGAAGGTTAATGTTTGTTATAAACTTATTATATGTAGTCGGGCTTTTAAAGCCCGACTACATGTTATTGATTTCAACTTAAAACATCAAATAAACAGCTTGTAAAAGCGTTGCCAAACCTCGACATGGACTAAAGATCACAGTTTTTAAAAAGGTGTTTTTACTTGCAACATGTTTTGAAAAGTGCGACTACGTCTTTATATCATTTTTTGGTGGTGTACAATATCCAAGACTTGTAATCAAACTTGCGAACCCTGACCTGCATATTTGATTACCGTTTTTGGTTTGAAGACCATCTTCATGCTTGCAATGCTTAACCCGAAACCCGATAGGATGTGGAATGATACATATTTGAAGTAGCAAATCAACTTGCAAACTGTTTTGAAAAATAGGCACAAAAATAGTGAGATGGAGTCATAGCATAAACAGTGAATGATGCTGCTAAAAGAGAGTGCTACTAAAGCATAGTTAAAAGACATATGGCACCATGACAGAGTCAAGAGCTTTCAAATTAAAGGGTAGAGTATGTGCTATGCCCAAGGATCATCCATGGTCTTTAATGTATGATGCCATGCAATACACGTTCAAATACACCTCCATTTGCAAAAAGAGAAACAAATATACTTGCGACATGTAATTTTCTTTCCAATGACCAAGCTATTTGTAGACCAAAACATGTGCGCAATTCCAAATAAGAACTTTCCATTTCCATTTAACATGGAATGTAGCCATAGTTGAGTTTTTTTGTATGCATAACTATACTTTTGTGAAAATCAGTATTTTTCATGCCTACCATGAACAATGTCATATGGATGTAATTGCAATATGGTTGTGAGATGTGCCTTTATATACAACTATTTCGAAGAAATCTCTGATTGTATTTTGTTCTCAAAATCGGGATTTTCAGTACCCATTACATGTAAAGTCATTACATGTAATCAGATATGCAATCACATCTAAAAAACCTCGATAATACCCAAGTTTACTCTTTTGAAAATTCTAAACATAAGTGCAATGGGGATTTTAGACCCGATTACAAGTGTAAGGTTCTTTCCACACATATGTTCTTCTTGACTTGTAATCAGATTTCTAAATTCTGATTACAAATTCCAAGATTGCAGAAGGATACAAGGGAGAATGTCATGACAAGGTCATACAAGGGAGTCATGGAGAGAATAGAATGCTTTCAAGACAAATATGGGAAGATGTAACTTTGATGCGAAACAATTCAGGTTGCATGCCCTGTTCCGGGGCAAAATACTTTCACCATGCCTTGAATCTTCAAAGTCTTAGCACCCGAAACAGTATAAAGACTGTGACAAAGGGTGATGTAATAGGTGTCATGTCTTCCCAAACACTTAGAATAATTTTCGTTATGTATTTGTTATTTCTTTTTGATAGATTACATGTAATGTAAAAATAAGGTGTAATTGAATATGATAGTATCACCTGCAAAGGTATAACATGTAATCACATTGTAGGACATCATGACTTGCAATGTTGAATAAGTCAGTTGTAGGTAGTTGTCGGATAAGTCTCAATTAGTTGGATTTCTCCCACTTTTCGCTCTCAACCCCTCACCTATAAATAAAGGAGGGTGCTCATTGTAATTTTCATCTTTTGGCAATGCAAGAAAACTCTACCAGTTTGTATATGTACTCTAAGACTTTGAGCTTGGATGTAGATTAAATTGCTTTCAATAAAAAAAACAACTTGCTTTCAAACTTTGTGTTGATTCAAGGTGTTATGTGACAACATTTTCTAGATATTGATTGTGAGTTTTGTGCTTTCGTTCAAGAGGAATTTGAACTCAATCTTGTAGACTTTGAGCTACATATTCCGTTCAAAGTTATAATTTGGTTTCAAATTTGATCTTGCAGACTTTGAGCTTCTTATCAAGTCTGAGATTAACATAGGAAACTCAAGCAAGGGAATAGCTTGCAAACTTTGTGCTGCTCTGGTTTCTTTGTTTGTGCATGCCAGGTGAAATATGCATGTTGGAGACTTTGAGCTCACATGTGTTTCATTCTTGTTCTTAAAATCTCATAAGGAGCCAAGGAAAGACTTTGAAGTTTCACGAGTTCCTAGGTTACTGAAAGTTGCTGGTACACCGAAGGTTAGTCTTATGTCCAATCTTCTGTTTATCAGAATTATTGCTCCAACAAATGTTTTGTAAGTGAAATACACCATAGCTTAAAGATCGTATTGTTATAGCAATATCTATTCTAACATAAGAGAATAAGAAAAATGTCCTGCCCTGATTTAGCTTAAGTGTAAATAGTAGTTAAGTGTTTTGTTGATTCTAGTAGCAATAAGAGCTGGGAGCCTTCCCTTATAAGTAGGAGAGACTACGTTTCACACACTGTGGCTGAAACCACTGTTTTGCAATTGATCCTTAAAAACTATCGGTTGCAAAATATTCACCCAACAAATTAGTTAGAATTTTTTCTTACCCTTCACTAGATTATGATTTGTTTACTCCTCCCCATGGACTCCAACCCTTTTCCTTTAAACAACGAAAGACAAATTTTTACACTACGTGCTTTCAAAACTTCCCTTTTTATGTTTGACAAGATGCCAATATGTCACAGAAATATG
>MU222740.1:0-15323 GCA_018584345.1 Thuja plicata
GATAGGGAAAATTTATGAGGTTATTTACATTATTTGAAAGATAAGGGTAAACAAGTAAACTGGTCGGACATACTGTTTGATGAATCTGACTGCGCCAATGTGCTTAGTTCTGCGCCAATGTGCTTAGCTCTGGCCACATTCTACAATGGGTTATGAGAAATGGGTGATGGAGAGATTGTACTCTAGATAAACAACCTCTTCAATCACAGCTAGAAGCAAAAATATTAGGGCTAACTTCCCATCTGTTGAACTTGCGCCGCGGTAATTGAAGTGTTAAATGAAGTTACATTTTCTTTTCTTTTTTTACCTTTATGCATGTGTTGGTCGTAATTTCGACCAACACGGGCATAAAAGAAAAAAAAAAGAAAAGTTAACTTTTAAATTGCGACCAAAGAAAACAATTTTCAAGTTGGTCGCAAAGTTTGGTCGCAATTTAGGGTCAAATGTATTAGTGTTCACATTGATCTTACTGAGGAGATTTAAATGGAGCAGCCTTAGGTATTTATGCAGGATTCCTCTTTGGTTTGCAGAATTTGGTATCTTTGTATGGTGTCAAATAGGCCCCTTGGGCTTGGTATGAGAAGATGGACTCTTTTATGCTTTCCATAGGCTTCACATGTTTCCATTCTAATCCTACGGTCTACATTTAGTGTCTTTAGGATGAGGTTTTGATCCTTGTGTTATATGTTGATAATATTCTCATCACAGGTAGCTCATCTTCTATGATTTAGGATGTCTAGCGCGCATTGATGGAACAGTTTGAGATGACTGATCTTGGTCCGTTACACTTATTTCTTGGTCTGTAGATTTTTCAATCCTTTACTGGGATCTTTGTTTACAAGTAGAAGTATGCTCTTAACATGCTTCTACACTTTTATATGACTGATTGTAAGCTTGCTCCCACACCTTTTCAGTCGGGTGTTACCTTGTCTACCTCTTGCACTTCGCCTTCAATGGATCCTACATTGTATCGGTAGTTGGTTGACAGTTTTTGTACCTGCCAGACACTCGTCCTTTGTAGTTGGTATTGTCTGTTAGTTCTTGCATGAGCCTCATGAGAGTCATTGGCAAGTTTCCAAGTGTATTTTGAGATACATTCAGGGCACTCTTATGTATGGAATTCATTACACATCAGGGTCTCCTCACATTGTTGGCTTCACTGACTCAGATTGGGCTCGTGATGTTGATGATCAAAAGTCTACTTCTCACTTTGCCTTTTGTATGGGCTCTATTCCTATCACATGGTCATGCAAGAAGAAGAATTATCACACACTTTCATCTACATAGGTTGAGTACAAAGCTGCAGTGCATGCCAGTCAAGAGATTTTATGGCTTTGGTAGTTGATGACTAAGTTTGGTTTTCCTCCTGATCATCCCACTATTCTGTGGTGCGATAATCAGAGTGCTATTCACATTTCCCACAACCCAGTGGAGCATCAATGCACTAAACACATTGAGCTTCATATGCATTTCATCCGTCAGTAGATTCAGGATAGTGTTCTCTCTTTGGAGTACATTCCCACTAACGCGTAGGTTGCTGACATTTTCACCAAACCTTTTGCATTACCATACTATCTTCAGTTGTGTTCTAGGCTTGGAGTGACATAATTTTTCCTTGGGGGGTCTTAATGAGGCCTTCCTTCATTTTTTTTTCAGCATGTTTTTTCTATCCCTTTTTGGAGAGGGATTTTTCCCACTGGATTTTCTCCTTTGTCTCCGGTTTACAGAGATTTCCTTGTATTGGGTACCTGATCAAGCCTTGTTGTCGGGACCCATTTTTTTTTTTCTTTCATAGCTATGCTAGGTTAGCTTACCTCTTGAGCTTTGCTTAAAGGGGGGTGTTAGAGTAACTATTTATCTTTTCTTATTAATTAGATCACTTTGATTTAATTATTAAGTTGTCTATTACTCTATTTTACTTAAGTTGTCTCTTAGGTGCATATAATTAATATTTTATATTAATTATTATGTGAAACATAGCTATTTACCTTTATAGGGCTTCATTCACCTTATAGGTTGAACACTTGTAATTATTGTCATTATCTTGGAATACAATTTCTCTCACACCACTGAGATTTTCCAAGGCTTTGCTTTTTGTCTCTTTGGCTTCCTTCTAGCAACAGGTGTTCTTGGCGAACTGTGGATTTGTCTGTCTCAAATCCTACAACTCTACCACCCTTGTTGATTAAAATATCTAGGAACTTGTCTTTTTTTTCTCTAAATATTTCTCCACATATTGCTAGAAGAGTGGTTCTTTTTGTATCTTCATGAAATCTTGGGAGGTGAGATAAAAACTTGAGCTACTACCCCCATATTGTGAACCATGATGAGCATGTTGTGAAGGTTGTTTTGAGTTCCTAGGAGGTGTTCGTCTCCTATAATGATCATTTCTTGAAGCCCTTCTTCCTCTAGGGATAGGAGATCATGATGGCATCCTTGAACATCTTCCACTTCATGGAGTCTCAAGAGGAGTGGATGGAGGAGAGTTATTTCCACCACTAACACGCATGTTATTAAATTGGTCATTAAGTCACTGATCCAAGATTCTATCTTGCTCATCCTAAAGGGATTTCTTTTCTATTTGCAACAAGTTTTGTCTCTCCAACTCTAGGTGTCTAAATTGCTCTTCCTTTTCATCTTGATCATCTAGGAAAGCTTTCTTTTAATGCTGAATTCTCTTAATTATTTCACTCATGTATCTTGAAGATGTTTTGAGCAGTGAACTTTGTCTTGAATGTCAAAACAAATTATTGGTGTAGGCTGCATTTACGTGAGTCTCATAAAGTTCATCATCTTGTTTTGCATGTTGTGATTTTTCATTTTGATAGGCTTGCCTCTTACCTTTCTCAACCCTTTGGTGTGCATCTAGATATCTAGTTGAGATAAGGGGTGAAGCTGATCGAATGTCATGAGAGAAATTATCGAAAAAAATAATATCTCTATGTTTTGTAAATATGTCATCAAGGCATTTATCCATGTCTTCCCTCTCTCTTCGAGTCATTGTGTAACTCATATCCATATTTGAGGGAGAAGATGCTAAGGGTGTACCCAACTCACTAAGGTGACTCTTGGAATCAAACTAAACTTCAGAGTTATTCCTAGGTGATTGATCAAATATGGGTTCTTTTCTCTTACATTTTTGGCGAGTTTGAACTAAGGGTAATTAGTTAAAGACTACTTGAGGTCATTTTCCTTGATCTAATTGATATCTTGTTGTAACTAGTGTGAAAGAAAAGGTACTAGCTGATAAGATGACCCTAAGAAATGTTGGTACCAAACTAGGATAGTAAAGGCATTAACTTGTCAAAAATAGAGGTGATAAGATAGAATTTTGCAAGGGGTGTAAACCAACACTGCCATAGAGGTTCCCAATGAATGGGTGAATACCCTAACACATATAGATTAGGAGGATGATTTACCCAAGTTTTATCGATTGAAATTGAATTTGTATGAAAGTGAATTGACAAGAGATTACCAAAATTCTCCAAGTGTTTTATCAAAGGATCTAAAGATTTATCTTCTCAACAAGGACAACTTCTAGCTCACCAATTCCAAGCAAGGTCACTTGTGAAATCAAGGACTACTAGTTCAAGAGGTCAAAATGCTCCAAAGTGTAAACAAGCTTCTAATAGTGGGGTAAGCGACCTAATCTGATCTGGATCAACCAAGGAAGACTAAAAATGGTAGAATAGAAAATTGGGCAAGTTGACAGTTTGACATTTAAGAAGGCAGATTTGTTGATCATTTTGATGTTTGTCTTGATGTTTGGTGTATGTTTTGATGTTTCACTCATGCAAGACACATAAATCAGATTGTTTGTTGTAAATACAATAGTCACTCCACAACCTAGGTAAGCTAGGACAATATCTATTGAATTCCCACTTGAACCAAAGTTCATCTATTTCTACTCATATCAAACAACTTTGAAGCTTGGAGGCACATGATCCTCCTTACAGTGCACTCACTTCTCAGGCACACCAAGCTTCGAATCCCAAGGGAATCACTCCCTAAAGGACCATTGTCTCTACTAAGAGCCTTGAAAATGTGGGACGTCTTAGTTGGTCTCTGACCTTCTACATCAATAGATAGAGGGGTTTTAGTCACTAAAAAATTTTTTGTAGTCAAGGAATCTGTTCAAGTGATTGTGATCAAGTTATTTTCCCAATTACGGGGGCTCTCCCAATCCTTTCAAAGAAAGGTTTTCACCTTAACAATGTATGGAATTTAACACAACACTAGGGTACTAGAGGAGATTTTGGTTGCCACAATAAATTCACACATGTCCACTATGAGACTAATCACAATAGCTTTTTTTATATACTAGTTCGAAAGGGCTTGGCTTTAGCCTATTACCAGTTGGTCAATCCACTCTCACTAGCTCTATCAAAGCACTTGGGAGGTAGCCATGCTAAAAGAATTATATGAGTTTATTATACACCCAAGATCCACAAAGGAAATGGGAGAGGATACGTTCATATAATTCTTAGGATTACAATCTAAAAGACACTTCAAAAACGTAATAAAATGACAATAATGCTTCTGGATTTTTTATCATCCCAAAAGGGCGAGAGCATAGTTTCATAACATCATTGTCATTCCTAAAATACAAAAAATAGAAGTTCATTTTAGAAGTCAAGGCAACCTGCAAGACAATTCGTTAGAAGTCTTTATTTGAGTCTTCTTTTCAACGTCCTGCAAATGACATGTTAAGTTGTTTCAGAAATAAAAATCAGAAAAACATAGCAAACATCAAACATCAAAAAAGATATGCAGTGTATAATAAACTTATACAAACCCTAGGGTTGGATTTGAAAATCAATTGGTAGGAGCAATAATAACCAGCAAATAATCTAAATGACAACTCATATCATGCATTGAACCATGTGAAAAATAAGTGCAAGCTAATCATTAATTGCTCTTTTTTTTTTAATTTTGATTTATTGACCCAGTCAACAAGATTGGACTTATATGACATGAATTTGGATCCCAAACCCTAAATGTAGAAAAGAGACCCCTATTAAAAAACAAAGAGCTTTCCAAAAATGTAAGAATTTTAAAAGGATCTTTTCATTTGTTCCCTAGGGAGCCATTTTTCCAAAATAGACTAGTTTTCATAAATCAACCAAATTTGCATTATATTGCATCCAAATTTAAAACACAAAGAATGGACCCTTCTAGAATTTAAATACCTTTCCGAAAATGTAAAAATTTCTAAAACATATGCTTATTTGCACCAAAAATTAATGTTTATAAAAAATAAAGAAGAAAATGTAAAAACTTCATGATACCTCAGAAAATTCTAAATTTTTTTACTAAAGATTCTTTGAATGTCACACACCTGCAAAAAAAAAATTCTTACCGAAAATCTAAGTCATTTGAGAGATATGATCAACACTTTGAAAATCTAGGGTTTTCATCTCCAAGCAAATCTCCACAAGGGGGTTAGCTCCAAAAATAATTAAAACCATCATGCAAAGGTGGGTTTCCCCATGGTGGGCGCCAAAAATGTGTGCTAAAAAGTTGACACATTTCTATGAGTCATTATATTCAAGATTTCTCAAGAATGAGGTTTCAAATGGTAACTCATAGCTACCTATTCATGGAGTGCAAGGGTTTGTAATGGAGGCCCTCAGTTTTAGACCTAGTTATGCCCATGCAAGTACACCATGAAATGAGAGATTCAAAGAGAAAGAGAAAGAATTCTAGTCTCCATGATCATCAAATATGCATTGCAAATAGGAATGAAAACTATTCTATATATAAAAATGCATGAAAGGAAGTTAATCTATATGATAACAATGCATGAAAGGAAATATGAAAATTAATGTATGAATTAAATATGCAACATTAATCTATGAAAGGAAAAATATGAATCTAAATTAACATGAATGTACTCTAAATGGATTTCAATGGATGCATGGGAAGAAGACAAGAAGAAGAAGTTGCATGGTTCAATCTCAAATGCTCAAACTCTCCTCCAAGATCACTCTGCAAACCTGCAGCATAACAATAGCATAAAAGTGTCTCCAAATGAGAAGGAGAGGTTTCATTTTAAAGAGCAATGGATGGTAGAGATTAAGAGGTAAATATAAATGAGCAATGGTGGAGATTAAATCTTGGTTGATCCATGTGCTCATATCTTCAAAAGGCAAAATCAAAGGCTATGATTAAGAGGCAAAAATCCCACCACTTAGGAATATGTGTGAATAAAAATGATCTTTATTTATTTTTATTCAATTTATTTCATTCTTTCATCACAAAGAGGGATTTAAGTGGGATTTTATTTAATTAAAAGAGGGATTTTATTTCAATTAAATAGGATTATTTTATTTTATTAAAAGGGATATTTTAATTAAATAAGATAAGATTATTTAATTAAGAGAGATTTTAATTAAATAAGATAAGATTATTTAATTAAGAGAGGTTTTAATTAAATAAGATAAGATTATATAATTAAAAGAGATTTTAATTAAAAAGATTATTTTATTTAATAAAAAGGGATTGTTTTCTTTTAATTAAATAAGATAATTGATGAAATTATCAAACCTTAGGAAATATTGAAATAATTGAATTAATTACGATTTGATCAAGGAAATTGATTTGAATTAAAACGTTGCAAAGCATTGATTCAGGAATTTGATAAATTGATTTTTTTCTTTGATAAATTGAAGAATGGGGACCCATAGTCTAGGTGACCATTTTAGGGTGCATAAACATTGAAGAGAAATAAGATCTTCTTCCCTAATTATTGGTTCTTCCCTTTAACATTTATTTGAACCTCTTCCTCGATTGTAACCACTTGTTGTGTTACTGGCTTCTCCTTGATTCTCTATGTGTTTGGACTCACTTTTATTTTTATCCTCAAAATTCCTTCCACCGAATCCTCCTCTTTGACTCCTAATGTCTCTTCCTCTTCATCTACTAGTTGAATCTTGTTTCCTTTTTAACTTCTCTTCCACTTTAAGGGCTAGATGATAACATTGATGTACTTTCTTGGGACTTATGAGACTATTTTCTTCTTGGATATTCCACTTGAGACCATTCAGATACCTAGCCACTTTTAGGCTCTCCTCTTCAATTACATGTGATCTTAAGCACAACTTGTGAAATTCTTCCGTATAGGCACTGACCTCTAAGCCTTTCTATTTGAGATTTTATCTTTTTTTGTGCAACTACACTTCTTAATCATTAGGAAGATAAGTTTCCCTCATTTTTTCCACCATACCTTTTTAACTAGTTATAGGATTCTTTCCTTCTTTGGTCCTTTCATCTTGGAAAAACTTCCACCAAGTGAGAGCAGTTCCTCTTAATCTTGTCTTGGCTATTATAAATTTTAGAGATTTGGTCACATTATCATAGTAAAATTTATTCTAAAGACGTTCTATCCACTCCATCACTACTTCGGGTTCCATCTTGCCACTCAACACAGGCACAGCTTCCAAGGACTTGGCACTCATTACTTTCAAATCTATCAATAATATCTCTTCTTGAAGCACAAGGTCTTGCTTTGGTATTATGTCTTCCTTGGAAACAAATTTATCATTTCCATCAGTTTCTCTCATCAGTTCACTGAATGTTGTAGTCCTAAGCTATACCTCTTCTAATTTAGTTTTCATTTCAGCCAAATTTTCCTTCAGGAGTCTATTCTCCTCTTTCTATTCTTCTAGATCCTTTTCTAACTTAACATTGGTCACTATTTTTAATGCATCTATAGTCTCTTCTAAAGATAATAACCAAACAACACAAGACCAATCTTTATGCTCTGATACCAATCTGATGGGATTACTCAGTTCTTTGTCTTCAGAGTTGGCTTGACTTTGTTTTAAGGTCTATCTCCTAGATTTCCTTCGCTATTTTCAAACCCTAATCAAAAGTAAGTCACTAATAAATTCACTTCCTTCCAAAAACCTAGATCCCATCAACAAGTTCTTTCTTCCACACTTAGTGAACCTACAAGGATAGATTCATTCAGACTAAACCAACTCTTTTAGCAAATGCACTAATAACATCCTTCTTTCTATCTTCCCTAGCTGGAATAATATCTAGCTTGCCTAGGGTAAGAACTCCAAGATCATGATTGTCACTTCTCCTACCAAAAAAAGAGAGAAGAAAACTATATACAAGGGCTCCTCTCAAATTCCATCTAGGCACATGGTTCTCACAATGGATTCAAGAACCTTGAGGAGCCATTTGGGATTTACAACCTAGAATGGGCTAGTAACTTACAACTCTCAAAATGAAATCATATCTTACACTACTTTCAAATAGAGTAAACCACAATGATTAAACACATAACCTGCAAATTTTCATTAACTGGAAAATAAGAAAACCATATGTAAAATATTGAACTCCTTCTCCAACTCTCTCTTCAACTCTCTATCGACTCTCTATCTCCCACTTTTTAAATGAAGGCTAGGGAGATATTTTATATTATTTCCATCCTTATAATAGCCTTAACTACCCACTCCAGTTGAAAGCATCTTTTCAAGAACCGTTACAACTAACCATACTATCTACTAAAGACAAGATCCACTTTTCCTTGGCCATTGTAACTAAATTCATCGAGAAATAGTAGTACATACCGAGAAAAAGAACCGAGTACCATTAGTACCAAGAAAGATCCTTACCGCGCATCAGTATTAAAAATTGCCAGTATTACCGAGCATCAGTATTACTAAGCATCAGTATTACTGAGCATCAGTATTATCGAGCATTAGTATTACCGAGCACTATTCTTACAGAGCATCAGTATTACTGAGCATCAGTATTACTGAGCATCAGTATTACTGAGAATCAGTACTGAGCATCAACAATACATGTCGAGTACTTCAGTATATACCAAGAAAATTATTTAGGGTTCCTAATTCCTTGGTTGGATTTTGAGAGGCTTACAAACTACCTATGAAACACAAAACTAAACTAGAAACATGCAACTAAGAAACTAGAGTGTTTATTCACCAATCTGACCCATTTTGCACTCGGTCATTACAAGAGTGAATAAACAAACACTTTACAAACAAATATAAACATTTATAAAGTGTTCTTAAGATCCTTTAACCCTAACTTATCTAGGTGCTCCTGCACCAGTAAGTATTTTAGATTTACCACTAACGAGGAAATAAACAAATGTCTTTCTACTTTAGTCATCTATGAAAGAAATATAATACTCAAATATTAAACATTTGTAAATCAAAATAATCCAAAATCCTAGAAGACTTATGAGATCTCAAATAATAAAAAATATGGTGTTGTTCACAATAATTATAATGTTAAAAAAAGTTAAGCATGATATTATATTCATCAAGGCTTTCAATAAGGCACTTATTTTTTAGAGCTCTTAGACTCTTTTAACAAATTTGACCAAAAATTTTGTGCTATCACATTGTCTTCTTAGCTGGAGCTTCATATAAAAATCATTTTTACCTTTAGGTATCCAAAAAACATGACTGTAAGATTTAGAAACAATGACATTCTTTTCTGAACTTTAGTTGACAGCTAGGATGAAGCATCCGAACCCATTTTATTGAACTTCATAAAATAAGTATTGCACTAAACATTGCATGTATCTATCTTATAAAAATTTTCAATCCCAAGACCCTTAGGAATAACCATAGAACTTATCAATTCATCTTTAATGCACCACTCAATAAAGAAACCTACACACCCATATCAATTAGCTAGCTAACTAAAAGTAGCTTTCATTCAAAACTAGCTATATGTATGACATAATTAATTCCCTTCACTGTGCCATTAGAGAATCAAACATTAAATCTTAGATAAGAAATAACCTTTTTGTGATAGTCATCACCCAGATACACCTTCCCATTATTAAACTCTATGTACTTCAAAAACTAATCACTCTAAGAGCTCATGTAGAAAGAAACACCTCAATATATTGAATACATATATTCCAATGCATATTTCATCAAGGCTACGAAAAAATCATCTACTCAATCATGAATTGATGATATCCCTTTTACCTTTCTTTTTCTTCTCCTCCTTGCACTCCTTTTAAAAAAATTACTAGATTTTTCATACTTGCAACATTTCACCTTATACTTTTACTAGGAGATTTAGATCTCCCTAAAGAATTAGATTTACCATTAGTTTCCTCCTTCTTGCCTTTCCCCATCATTCTAAATAAGTAAGTATGAAATCATTAGCCATATTAGAATATTTACTTTGTATCCCTTTAGAGAATAGTGAGGCAACTCAATTATCCATCATGAAAGTGGTTACTATACTTCATATAAAAATAACAAGATGATGCCATGAGTCCAAATAGGAACATAATAGATGGACACATATCTCTTATTCATCTATATTTAAATAAATATTATCCATTTGGGAAATGAGAATATTAAATGTGTTCATGTGATTTTATATTGATCCTCCTTCCTTGATCCCTATAGAATACATCTTCTTTGTCAAGAATAATCCATTTCCCGATAGTTTACCTTTAAAAATATCACCAAGCTTCTTCCAATGCTCATCTATACAATATTATCTAAATGGACATTGAAGAAAACCAAATTAGCAAGACAAAGTCGTATCAAACTATTGGATTTTAAAACCTTTATTTTCCATCATTTGTTCTATTTAATGTAATCCTTGTCTTCCAGATTTGGGTGCCAAGGTGGAGGGTACTAGAGCCAAAATAAAATTCATTTTACATATACAAGAGGAAATCCAAGAGTTTGGGATGTTTGGAATGAATATTCTTATTTGGACACCTTATATGGTGCTATATTATTGAATTTATATGGCATTGTTGTCATTAATGAAAAACCCTGTGGTCTATAATGTTGTGATCTGGATGGTATATAGTGTGATATAATTATGGGTAGTGTGATATGGTTGAGAAATGTATTAATATATTCAATTTTCTTTTCTAGTAATTTGTAAAGAGTTGATCCTTGGTCTAGTTATGGAAGTATTATTAATAACATCATTAGAAGATAGAATAATGAAGATCATTCTATTGGTTTTTACTATTATGCTCAAAACCCTATTTTGGATCATCTTTCTATTTGAATACGGATACAATATGTTAAATATTATTTTGATCTATCATAGATGTAGTTAATCATGTTATTCTATTTGGTACTATGTTTTAAATGTGTCAAGACATGGTCTTGATTATGGAATTCCTATCAAAACTGGGTATATCTTGTGTATTTCAATATTCAATATCTTTCAATAATTATGTTTTGTATCATAGTTATCTTATGTACAACATATCTATGGGTTCCACTGTAATGTTGAAAGTTCTTAATGTGTGACCTATGTTTTTGTTATGATACTAACATGCTAATATTTAATGAATATTTCAATATTGTTATTCATGTTGACATGTCTGATAGGAAAACTCATTATGGAGTTATATCATTTATATGAGTATATATACATCACTGTTGTGGTTTCATACATGGATGTAGATAGAAAATGTTAAAGTCTGAAGTTATGAGAAGGAAAGAATAGGGGTAATGTGAAAGAGAAAATGATAATTAATATAAGGATGACATAATTTAGAGGTCATGCAAAGAGGTAGTGAGGGAGTTTTCTACTTGATTCATATTTGAATTTGTTATAGAAGATTAGAGTGTTCATAAATGGAAATAAATTCATGCATTTACAGATTCAACTCAATCAGTTCAAATTTTTTATTGTAATACTATTTTTATTAGATGTGACCTAGCTAGTTATTGTACTTAGGGAAGTGAGCCTCCTTGTAATGAGAGTTTTGGAAATGAGCCTACATTATAAAAATCACCTTAACCAATGTCACATTAATGGGTGTTCTTATTCATGAGAGGAAGCTTCTTTGTGGTTATTCTCATCTTGGGTTTTCCATATAAAATTTAGTGTTCCTATGTACTTTCAAGTTCATTTCTATATTAATTATCTCATTGGATTAATATTACTACCAGATAAAATAAAAGTTTTAAAATATTATTAGATAATTGATTCACCCCACATCTATTTATTTTGGTCTACTAAAAAATTGGTATTAGAGCTTGGTCCCTTGTAGATAGAGCTTAATCGCTTGAGGAAGATCTTGGTTATTTGAACAGATTGACGATGAATATTATTTCAATGAAGAATTGCAGGTAATGTTTGATGATATAGAATGCATTGAATTTAAAAATGAAGATCTGAAAGAAAACGTCAAAGAGGCAAACATCTATAATAATACTCTAAGGGAGAGAATCCATAAATTCAAAGCAAGACAAAATTAAGTCAACATGGAGTTAAAGGAATCAAAAGAAAATGTTGAAAATCTAAAACTATAATTGGAAGACCATAAGAGATTTAAGATAGTATCAAAGACATCATCAAACATAAAGTGGAAGAAAATGTGTAGTTAGACCAATAACTAAAGAAGTTAAAATTATAAGGAAAAGTATGTGAGAGAAGCATAATTCTCGAACAAGTATTGGCTTATGTAGAAAAGTCACAAGGAGAAGGAAGGACTTGGGTTCTCTAGTGAGAGATCAAATCAAAACATCAATTGTCAAGACAATTTGGTTAAAGGTGAAGTGAAATTTGAAGTCACAAGCAAGGTGAGGAACATTGAAGAACTAACAAAGAGGTCTCTGGATAGGAAACCAAATACTCAAAGGTACTTATCATTTAATGGTTAGTAGTTTCAATATAAAAGGTTTGGAAATAAGGTTGTAGAGTGCAGAATAAAGATGAAATGCAATATTCAATGCTTTAATATCACAAGTTTTTTCATAAAGAAAATCACTGGAGAAGTCAATTATCTCATATGGACAGAATGAATGGAATTAATAATGTCATTCATGGTCACTTCTATTTTTGTGATGGGTATTTTCAAAAAGATAATCAATGTAGATATAGAGTTTTTCCTATAAATTTAGGAGAAAAAAATCTCATATGTTACAAATGCAGTCAATTCAGTCACTATGCTAATACATGCAAATATGTAGCTACTTTGGTAAGGTTAGAAAGCGAGAAGAAAACTATACAATCTGATGAATCTAAGAAGAAGACAATTATAATATGGAAAAAGAAGGAAACATGTGAAAGGATTTTATTTGTGGTACTAGATCTTAGTACGAGTTCTTGTGGTATCTAAGCATACTGCCTTGGCTTAGGGTGTGTTTTACAAAGCATATTGTATTGATTCCTTATCTAAAAAGTAAGGCATGATATTCTTCCTAAGAGTAATTAAGTTTGAGTCAATTGATTGGAACATGACCCACATTTGGTGGTGTCAACGACACTTTTTGGCAAGAAAAAATTATCATGAGTAATTAAGGATAAAAATTTGGAGTTTTTCAAATTCATTTTTTTGTGATGAAAGAATTGAAGTGTTGCAGTGTGAAAGAAATTGAAGGAAAAGGCAAGAAAAATCATGAAATCTAAATTGATAGTTAGAAAATCTAGTGAAAATATTCTAAAGAAGCTAAAAGGATTCGAGTTGGAAGAATTTTACCATCAAAAGATAAAGGAAATGGAACATGGTTTGATTTTTGAAGAATCACATAATTTTTGAGCCCTAGGTATAGATTTGTGGAGAGAATTCTCTTGGTTTGCTAACAAGGAATGTATCCCATTTTTTTGTGTTGTGTTAAGTATGGAAACATCATTTTGGATAAACCCTATTCGATCACTAAGGAATCCATTGAAGCTAATACTAGGTGTCTCATGTTGGTGATCTTCATAGGAAGAAGAAGGTGAAATACAAAGATGTTGAGGAGATTATTGTTATTGATAAAGACCCCCAAGCTTTACTAATTAACACACTTGTTGGTTATGTGGCCATGTATGTTCTATATGCTATTAATTACAAAATCTATTTTAAAAATTGTGAAGGATCTACTTCTATTGTTTTTGTATATTTTTTACATAAGATTGTAAAGGGTATTGAACAGGTGGACTTGTGTAGTCTATTAATAAAGATTTTTTTTGAGAACATCAAAATGAGTTTGGGTGAGCATTACTCTTTCCATTTTTTTTCTTTTCTTATGTGTTTGGTATTCTACTTTCTGAATTCATTACCATCAAGAAAATTTGTCATGTGGTTGTACGACATCCATGTCGGAAATTTTTTGTATAGATACTTGGAATATATAAGGAAGATAAAGAAAATGCATGAAAAGTCTATTTATTTTCATTAAAGATGGATATGTGATCCAATCTGGTACTATATGGTGCTATATTGTTCATTCTATTTGGGGAGTGTTCCTCCTCCCTTCAGAAGGAATTAGAGATTAACATTGGTGGTTTTCCTTCAGAACCTAAAATAAGTAATACGAGCCCTAAGGGAAAAGAAGTTATTACTGAGATACAAAGGAGAATGAAAAGGAAGATGTGGGTTTTTTTGAATATGACTCTTTTGATTTAGATGAAATAATTTCTATGTTGGAAGAAGGATATTTCAATAAGATTGGTGAAATGTGGTTTTCCTTCTCTCTTGTTTGTAGGCCTAGAGTTGAAGATGCTAGAGTTGACAATCAGCTCGAGAGGAGTTTGTCGTTTCTACTATTATTGAATCATTACCGGATGACCTGGAAAATTTTATTGAAGAAAGGATGGTGCAGGAAGGATGTGAAGGATATAAGATAAAAAAAAATTGATTGATAAAAGGTTTTCTAGTTCAAAATAAAAATTATACAAACACATTGGTGAGACAAAAGAATGCATTAAGGAAATGTCTGACATCTACATGTATAGTCTCTTGTGGCCTATTGATCTGGGAAATATTATAAGGAAAATTAAGACTATTGAATTTGAATTAATTGATATTAGAAATAATTTTAAATTTTCCAAAGAAAAAGATGGAAAACAAAGAATGAGAGCTGGCTATTTACAGTCTAAACTATTGTACGTTCAAAGACAAATGGAATGTGTGGTTAGAAATTTTTAATAAGTCAAACAAATTGTCAAGGTCCAGTTGGACCATCTCTCTGAGATACTTTCTAATACAGTGAATTACTTACAACATTGCATATCTCTTATCAATGTTTCTCTATCATCTTCAATAGATTTATTGATTCTATAAAGAAATTTAATAGAGTTTCATTGTGTATTCTTGGAAGAAGGTTGTTTATATTGTGAAAGAAAGGTTAAAGAAAACTTTTATTGTGAAAAATGTTATTTTTACTGAATTTTTATAATATTATTGGTTTGGCCCTTTGCCATTGTTTACAAAAAGGGGGAGAAAATGAAGAAGGAAAATAATTGCTAATTTGAGGGACAGTTTTGTGTTTTTGGGAATTTTAGAGTTTTAATGTTTTTTATTGTTTTGACATCAATATCAAAGGGAGATATTATTGAATTTATATGGCATTATT
>MU222740.1:31488-46384 GCA_018584345.1 Thuja plicata
GGAGCATCTTATCTTCCCTTAATCATAATCAACACAAATAAAAATTAACAATTCAAACCCTCTTAAACCACAATTCTCTCCTTTACATTTTGGTAACATATCATCAATCAACACACATCTCTCTCTCTCATAAAACACATTGTTTTTTTATGTTACACATAGAAATACTGGAAAGAAGCTATAAGTATTGCAGTCTATACCCTGAATAGAGTACAAGTCAAGAAAGGTACAAATACTACACCTTATGAACTTTGGTATGGTTATGCACCTAGTGTAAAGTACTTTAAACTATTTGGAAGAAAATGTTTTATACGGAAGGACAACAAAATTGGAAAACTTGATGCTAAAGGTGAAGAAGGTATATTGCTTGGTTATTCAACAAAAAGAAAAGCATACAAATGTTTGAATTCTAATAGTAACAAAGTTGTGGAAAGTGAAAATGTTAGAATTGATGAGTTTGCAGAAAGGAATGAAGCTGAAAGCACACACGATCCTTAAAGCTACAAATCATTCATATATCTAGATGAGGCAGATTCTAATATATTAGCTGAGCTTATTGCTGAGCAACAGCCTGCACCTACCAAGTCATAGAGTGGAGTTTTCGAGCAACAGGAAGTGAATGTCGAGCTATCTAATGGAGATTTCGAGTCTCAGAATCAATGAGAACTGAACATAAACAATGAACCTGAAGCAAGGCCTTACCCTTCTCTAGCGAAATATGTAAGGAGACACCACAATTCTGATCAAATTATTAGATCAAAGGATTCTTCAGTGATGACACGAAGTAAGTTGAGAGATGGCACATGTCTATTATGTGAATTTGAGCCCAAGATAGTGAAAGATGCTTTAGAAAAGGAAGATTGGATACAAGCAATGAATGAGGAAATTGAACAAATTGAGAAGAACAAGACTTGGAAACTTATACCTAGGCCGAAGGATAAAAATGTAATTGGTACAAAGTGGATATTTAGGAATAAACTGAATGAACATGGAGATGTGAAAAGAAACAAAGCTAGACTAGTATGCAAGGGTTATGCATAGGGGTAAGGAATTGACTATGGTGAAACATTCACCCCAGTTGCAAGATTGGAAGGAGTTAGAACCTTACTTGCATATGCAGCCTATAAGGGATTCAAAGTTTATTAGTTGGATGTGAAGTCTGCATTTCTCAATGGTATCTTGGAAGAAGAAGTGTATATTGAGAAAGTTGATGGTTTTGTTGACCCAAACAAAAGGAATATGGTTTGCAGATTGCACAAAGCACTATATGGACTAAAGCAAGCGCCAAGAGCATGGTATGAGAGATTGCACAATTATCTGATCAAGATTGGATTTGCAAGAAATAATTACAACAACAAGCTGTACTTAAAGACAGAGCAAAGCAAAGGTACATTATTAGCTAAAATTTTTGTAGATGACATCATATTTAGTGGACAATATGTGTTATACCAAACATTTGCAACAGATATGGAAACTAAATTTGAGATATCTATGTTTGCTGAGATAAAATTCTTTGTTGGATTACAAATTTATCAAATGAAGAATGGTATCTATATCTCTCAATCTAAATATATCAAGGAGATACTAAATTTTTTTGGGATGGAAGAGTCCAAACCAGTGAGTACACCCATGGCTACTGGACAGAAGCTAACAAAAGACGATGAGACAAAAGAAGTGAACCAAACACTCTATAGATCAATGATTGGAAAACTAAAGTATGTTGTACATAGTAGATATGACATTGCCCTAGCTGTTAGAATTGTTGCAAGGTCTTTTTATAACTCCAAGGAAACTCACATGATGGCAGTAAAAAGGATTCTAAGATATCTAAATGGAACTGATGACTATGGTCTATATTACAAGAAGAAAGACAAGTTTGAACTTAGAGTTTACAATAACTTTGATTGGGCTGGAAATGTTGATGATGGGAAAAGCACTACTGGTGGAGCATTTCTTTTAGGAAAAAGATTGATCTCATGGACAAGAAAGAAATAGAACTGCACCTCATAATCTATAGTTGAAGCTGCGTATGTGGTAGTAGTAGTCAACTGTTCTAACATTGTGTGTTTGAAGATACTACTGAAAGGTACGAAGGAAGAAATCATTGAACTGGTTGTCATATATTGTGATAACATGAGTGCCATTAATATTTCTAAAAACCCTATTATGAACTCGAAGAAAAAGCACATAGCAATCAAGTATCATTACTTGAGGGAGCTAGTTCAGAAAAAATAAGTGAGACTGGATTATGTTTGAACACTAAAGAACAATTAGCAGACATATTCACAAAGGCACTACCCACAGATGCTCATGAGTATCTGCGAGGTAAATTGGGGGTGATTCCCCTAACTAAGGCTAATTGAGTTTTGTAAGGTACTGTTGCATCAAATATTACATTCACAATACTTGACACATTGGTGCACAGTAAGTCACACTTTAGCGTGCTGACTAAAGTTGTGAAGTTGGATAAGGACAGAAAAGAAGATTAGTCATAATCAAGATGATAGGATCAGCATGATACTGAAGATCTACAAGATAAAGATATAGAAGTCTTTGGCATTGTTGTCAAAAAGGGAGAGATTACCTATATAGAGGAAGAAGTTACTATTGAAAGAAATGAAGTGAATTTCTACTTAGAGGGAGTCTACAGATGATCAAGACACAGATGGTTACAGACACAGAGGGAGAAATGTTTTACAGATAAGAATCAGAATTAAGCTAAAGACATTAATGAAGATTTGTTCATATCAAGGAACACAGGTGACTTTTTGGATTGTATAGTAGCTATACTTGTTAAATCATTATTTTAATATTTTGTGTTGCCATCAATACCAAACAGGGAGATTGTTGGAAAGTGACAATGCAAGCAATTGTTATTTTGTCATTGATGTCAAACCTTAACTGGTGAGACTATTGTTATCTATTTGAGTAACATATCTATTGATTGATGAAGAAGATTTAACAAGAAGACCAAGTGAATGGTTGAGATAAGGCAAATAAAAGGGTACTTGATCAGTTGGCACTCTGGAAAAGTAATTAGTTGTTTATCTTTCTAAGACAGTTTTCTGGCTATTTTTTGTCGAACAAGTCTAGCTTGTGCCGAGTAAGTCTGGCTTGTGCCGAGCACCAATAAAATTGCTGAGTGGAAACAGTCATTGCCGAGTAAATCACAGATGTTGGCTGACTTGGAGTATTTGGATTAATGAAGATATTTGAGATCTTTGGCCGACTTAGTTAATTTCATTGGGATATGTAAAGTTAATTAAAGATTGATCCACATTATTTAATGTATGGATAACCATAATTAATGCATGGATTCAAGATTTAACTAGAGACTACTTTGGAGAAGTAAATGTAATGTAATGATGGAATGATCCGTTGGATCTGACCTAACCTAAGATCTACGATCTTGATTAAGTGACAAAGATTTATTTGACCTAGACAGAGAGGTATATGATAACCTCAAGGGGTTATTCATTGAAGTGTGGATGTACAGATTGGTGTACATGTGTGTATGCAAGAGGATTGCATAGTTGATTTACTTATTGGCATGACCTACCAGAGAAGGCTGAACATAGAAGCATAAAGTTGCCTGTGTGATTTCTTGACGGATTTCCAAGCAGATCAGAAGATTGAAATGACAATGCAAGCCACTCCGTAAGTTAGCATCAGAGCTGTAATTGGATCTAAATTTGCAAATTAATTTGTATGTATCATATCACAATTGTTGATTACTTTCTAACCACTGTATTAGTTAAAATCCTTTAACAAGGTTGACCTAATAGTCATTTATATAAATCCTCTACGCAAGGTGACATTCAGGTGGAATAATCTAAGTCCTCTAACAAGGCCACTCCTGACAGGGTGATTAAATTCTTTAACCAGGTCACACCTAACAGTGTGTTATTGTAACCTTTAACAGGGTTGGCTCCTCACAGAGCTCACTTCAGAAGAGTGAAACTTGGTAGCATGTTACTGGTGGTTTTTCCCATATTGGTTTTCCTGTCAAATATTTGTGTCAACTTGTGTGAATGCTTATGGTTTGTTTTACTGTTATGTTTCTACAAGCTAATTATGTTAAACAGTAAACTACATGATTAAGTTGTTGACATATGCTACTGCTACCGATTAGATCTGAATTGTTTAAAATACTGAAAGTTTTATTTGGTACATCTAGACATGAGGATAACTAATTCACCCCTCCCCTATTAGTTATTCTAAATTCATTCTAACAGTTTTTGGGATTCTAGGAGGAAATCTAGTGAAGAAGTCTAGGCAATTAAAGAGCTAGTTGGACTAGTTATGCTTAGAAGTGTTTGAATCTTCAAAAAACCAACTATACCTTGGAGGAGAAGTTGATAGTGGAGATCTTGGAGATCCAAATTGGAGAAGAACACAAGGAGAACTAATCATTAGATGATTAGGAGAGACTAGGAGTGCTTTGGGGAAAAGAAATCAGTAGAGTACCAAACCCTCTGCATTAGAGTGGTATCAAAGCCAAAAAAATTTGAAGTTTCTGTATGTATGAAGGGGAGGAGAGTCTAGAGGTTGAAAGCATGCCCCCTAAGGAAATGAGTAGGGATTCCATTGTGGAATTTGTTCAAGGCTTCTTTGAGAAGGCTAGTGTGTCTGGGACAAGAGTAAAAAGATGATCATTGAATGGGGAGATGAGAGTGATGAGGATAATGAAAGTCAGACAAAGAGCCATCTAAAAAAGGTAAAGAACTTGAGATGGATAAAGATCAAAAGGTATTTTTGGATTCCTTTAAGTCCATTAACAAGGACAGTATGGAACACATACCCTATTAATATGGCAGCCCAAATGGAAAAGAGTTGTTGGATTGGCTAGAGGCCATAAACAATTAGTGTGACTATAAAGAAGTATCAGAGAAGAAGAGGGTCAGCTATGCCAAGACTAGACTCAAAGAATCTGCATTGTTGTGGTGGAACATGATGCAGGATGATAGGGTAACCAGTGGAAACAAGAAGATAGTTTTGTGGGAGAGGATGAAGATCAGTTTGAGGGCACAATTCTTGCTTACTAATTATGAAATTCAAATGTATCAAAAGTTGCAGAACTTGAGACAAAAGGAGATAACAATGAGTGCCTATACTAAGGATTTTCACAAACTGAGCCTAAGGGATAGAAGACAAGAATAATAAATGGAGAAGGTGGAAAGGTATCTAAATGGGTTGAAACAAGGGATACAAGATGAAATTAGCATGATGGCTCCTGACAGTATGCACAAGTATTTTTAGTTAGCCTTAAGAGAAAAGGATAAGGCTAGAAGGAGGAATGACTTCCATCAAAGAGGAAGAGGTCATTATAATAATAGAGGATTTAGAGGCAGTAGTAATTTTTTAGTGGACAAAGCCCAAATAAACTAGAGGAGAATCAGTCTATAGATAACAGTGGAGGTAATCAGTTCAGAGGATTTTTAAAATGAGGATACAGAGGAAGAAGACCACCAAGAGGAATATTTCAATCCCAAGAATGATCTAATTCAATCTTTATTGGTAGATGTTATAACTGCAATCAAGTGGGTCACACAATGGGTAGATGTCAGGTGAAAAGGCTACCTCATCTTCTATGGGAAATAGGAGGTATCAGTTGGTACAAGAAGATAGGTGGAGTTTGAACAAACCTTGGTGGAGTTTGAAATAGGTGAGTAGAAGGACAAGGTCCTATGTGACATATTACCCATGGATGCACGTCATCTTCTTTTAAGGAATCCTTGGAAATATGATGTGAAGGCTATCCATGATGGAGAAAAGAACAACTATGTTATCACCAAGCTAGGGAAGAAGTTTCAAATGGATCCATTGCAGGAACCTAATGAGGAGAAGCATGTGGGAACCATTGTGATGCTCTTAAGTGGAAAGGAGTTTCTTAAATCGATGAAGAAGGAGAAAGGAGTTTGTTGTGTAGTAATAATGAAGCCAAAGGAGGAGACCAAAGAGAAATTCAACATGCCACCAGAGATACAAACATTGTTGGAAAGATACCATGACATAGTGGATAATGGTTTTCCAAGTGCACTACCACCCATGAGGGATGTGAGTCATCAGATAGACCTCATTCCTGGAGAAAATTTGCCAAACAAAGTAGCATATAAGATGACACCAAGTCAAAATGTAGAGATAGTGAAACAAATTTAAGATTTGTTGGAAAAATGACTAACAAGGAAGAGCTTGAGTCCTTATGTTGTGCCAACTGTCCTTGCACCTAAGAATGATGGAAAATGGAGGATGTGTATGGACTCCGGGGCTATCAACCAGATTAGAGTCAAGATATCACCAAATAAGGGTTAGGATTGGTGATGAGTAGAAAATAGCCTTCAAGACCAATGAATGGTTGTATGAGTGGCTAGTAATTCCCTTTGGCCTAACTAATGCACCTAGCACATTCATGAGGCTCGTGAATGAAGTACTAGTAGATTTTATTGGTAAGTTTTTAATAGTATATCTTGATCACATTTTGATATCTAACAGGTTCAAGGAGGAGCATATGAACATTTGGAGATGGTCTTGAGGAGGCTACATCAAGAGAAATTGATGATTAATCAATAAAAGTGTGAGCTCCTAAAAATTGAATTAGTTTATCTTAGTTTTGTGGTTGCTAATGGATGCATGAAGATGGACCCTGATAAGGTTAAGTCAATATTAGAATGGCCAACACATAGTTCCATAGGCGATGTTAGGAATTTTCATGGATTGGCCTCCTATTATAGAAAAAATATAAGAAAATTCAATCATGTATGTGCCCCTATTCTCAACACTATCAAAGGGGGAATCAAATGTCAATTTAAGTGGAATATAGCAGTAGACCAAGGGTTTGAAATATTGAAAAAGAGGATAGCAGAGTTACCTACACTTAGGTTTCCGAATTTCAATCAGCTATTTGTGGTGGAGTGTGATGCTAGCAAGCTAGCCATTGGATCAGTGTTAAGCCAAGAGGGACACCTGTCGCATTCTTTTTAGAGAAGTTAAATTAGGTCAAACAAAAGTACTCCACCTATGATTTGGATTTGTATGCTATGGTACAATCCCTTAAAAAATGGAGACACTATCTCCTACCTAGGGAATTTGTGGTCAAAACTGATAATCATGCACTAAGTTTCTTGAATGGGAAATAAAAACTAAATTAGAGACACCTAAAGTGGGTAGAATCTTTGCAAGCTTATACATTTCTCATAAAGCATAAGAAAGGGGTTAGCAACAAGGTTGCAAATGGTCTTAGCAGAAGAGTCTTGACCATACAGGAGATACAATTACAACGTGTAGGGATGGATGATTTGAAAGACCTCTACAAGGAGGACAAAGATTTTAAAGATGCCTATGAGGCATGTGTGAAGTTCGAATAGGGATTTAAAGTGGAATTCACTGATTTTATATTGTAGGAAGGACTGTTGTTTAAAGGGCATATTATGTGTATACCTCAGTGTTCAATGAGGGATAATATTGTGAAGGAGAAACACCAAGGAAGCTTGGGAGGCCACTTTGGAGTGGATAAAACATTGGATCAGGTAAATAGGCATTACTCTAGGCCTAAGTTACATAGATGTCAGGAAATTTGTAGAGCAATGTCAGATTTGTCAGAGGGAAAAAGGAAAAAGTAGTAACAGTGGGTTGTGCCAACCCCTATCCATACCACAAAGGCCTAGGAGTGCCTCAGTATGGACTTTATTTTGGGGTTACCAAAGACACCAAGGGGTCATGACAGTGTATTTTTGGTAGTGGACCATTTTAGAAAAATGGCTCACTTCTTTCCCTGTAACAAAATGAATGATGCTTCCCAAATTAAAGGGCTACTCTTCATAGACATTGTAAGGATCCATGGATTTCCACTGAATATAGTAAGTGATAGAGATAGTAAGTTTGTGGGTCAATTTTGGAGGATCCTTTGGAAAATGTTGGGTACAAACTTGTCTTTCTCTTTAGTCTACCATCCACAGTCAGATGGGAAAACGAAGGTAGTCAATAGGTCACTTGTGAACTTGCTAAGATTCTTTACTAAGCAACATGGATAGCCATGGGATCACATCATAGGGAAGACAAAATTTTCCTATAATGACTCCATTAATAGTACTAGTAAAATCCCCTTTGAAATAGTATATGGGATCAATCCTAGAGGGATATTAGAGTTGAGGGATCTTAGTTTGAAGGACAAAAGGAATGCCCAAGGGGAGTCAATTGCATAATAGAGTCAATTGCAGAATAGATGAAGGAGCTTCATGATCAAGCCAATAAGACTTTACAAAAGCAAGTGGAGAAGTATAAGTCCAAAGCTGATCAGACAAGAAGGGATTTGCAGTGCAAGGTGGGGGTTCTAGTACTTTCCTATCTAAAGAAGGAAATGCTACCCAAGGGTCAGCCAACTAAGCTACTCATGAAGAAGATAGGACCATTGAAGATTTTGCATAAGTATGGCTAGAATGCCTATGAGGTGGAATTGCCCCCTGATTTGGGGATTTCACTAATTTTCAATGTTTGTGACCTCTATCCCTATAAGGGACAATCTCTACATATAGGTCAACCCACTCTTTCATATTTAGGAGATGATGATTGGGTGAACAATTTGACAAACCTAATCCCAGTGTAGTTAGACAATATACTTGATACTAAGGTGATAAAAAACACAAGGAAGGGTAACTACAAGGAATACCTCATCAAGTGACATGGACTACCTAAAGCTGAGGCCACTTGGATGACCGAGATAGACATTCTGAAGCATGGGATCACCATTGAAGACCTCCTCACTCAAGGGACCTGAGTTCTTTGTCCCAGGGGAGTATGGTGCAAGGCACCTCCCTTTTTGTGTTTAATGTTATTTATGGTTAGGTTAGGTTTTTATGATGAGTGACAATAAGGTCCACTAGGGTGGATCCAATTTTTGGTCATTTCCATGTTTGTAAGAACCAAATGAGATCATGAGGGATATTATGGTCATTTTAACCTAGAAAGCCAAAATGTGTTTATTTTGTGTACCTTGGGGTTATAACATGTCTTAGGACCCTAAATTTCCTAATGATGGTCATATAATTCAATCATGACCATCACGTTCACAAAAGAAGTTAAGATGCACAAAATGAAAAGTTACTAGCAACATTGAAAAGTTGCTAGCAACATTGAAAAGCTGCTCGAGCAAATTTTTGCAACTACTTGACAAGAAGTTGAAAAATAAAGTTGGATCAATTGTAAATGATCATTCTTGTTATATGAGCTTGGATTTGATGTTTTGGAAATGTTAATGAAGTTTTGAATTGCAGAACTTGTTTTTGGTACTTTTGTACGGATGCCTGTGACTGTATTTTTGTAATCTACATTCTCTTCTTAATTCTATACAAATGTGTATGGATTGGGAGGGGAGATTGGACCCCATGGGGGTGTATTTTTTTCAATTATATTTCCTATGCAATAGGTAGTTTGATTTCCATTTCATTTAGTGTAAAGTTGTAGAGTTTTTTAAGTCACTGGTCTGCAAGTGACCTTTCTAGTGTTGGAGAGTTAGAAATGGCTCTAACCTAAGAACCCACAGGTGGAATTGAGTGAAAACATGGGGGAAGTAGGGTTAGAGTCTGTAAATATGGTTTTTGTTTTAATTTTTCTTTTTTCCATGGATTTCCTAGACCAAATCGGAAGCCCTGTGACTGACTGTTGAATACAGGTGAGCCTGGACAGGGTGAAGAAGGATTTGGTTGGAGCACCCATGATCTTGGAGAAAATACTTAAAATAATTTTCAGAATCCCTAGATATTATCCTTAAAGGATTCAAAGGTGGTAGGAAGTGAAACAAATTTTGGATATAAATTTAGTGACAATTGGTCAAGACTGGTCCAGAGGCCTAATTAATAGGCTGAAAACTAGGGCATAATAGAAACTAGGGTTGTGGGTGCATCCAAGAACTAATATTTTGGATTTTGATAGGGTTCATAGATAACTATAATATTTTTGAGGTCTTCTGTGGGTTTGTTTGGAGGATTTGGGAGCATTATCCAAAAAACTATGAAATAAAACGTACTAGGAAACAAGCCAATAAGGCCTCCTAGTGAATTTGATGGAAAATGAATTGGTAAAGTATACAGAAGTGTGGGAGAGGGTTCTAAAGAAATATGAATGAGAAAATAGAATAGAAAAGAGTCTAGGTGAATGTATGGGAAGATCCTAAGAATGGGTTTGGGATTCTAGTAGGAAATCTAGTGAAGAAGTCTATGCAATTAAAGAGCTAGTTAGACTAGCTGTGCTTAGAAGTGTTTGAATCTTCAAAAATCAACTATACCTTGGAAGAGAAGTTGATAGTGGGGATATTGGAGATCCAAATTGGAGAAGAACACAAGGATAAATAATCATTGGATGATTACGAGAGACTAGAAGTGCTTTGGGGAAAAGAAATCACTAGAGCACCAAACCCTCTGCATCATTAAGGGAACCATTTCTTTGTCGATACCAAGAGAAAATGCAGGGCTCTAAGTTCAATAGATGATGATTACGATGAATAATATTTGAAAATGTTAATTTCATGATGATTGTGAAGAAGAATATTTGAAAATGTTCATTTGATGATGATTATGAAGAAGATTTGAAAATGTTGCAGCGATTTGAATTGGATCAATCATCATTTTGAAATCTTCTTCATCAATCACCATAAACCATTTTCCAAGAGCAACACCTTTCTCTATATGAATATTGGTTCATATTTCCCTGTAATCCTGATGCAAAATGTTTCCATGAAGTATGTCAGGGGTATAATGCATTCAAGCAAAAGGCCCTAGAGTCTGCTATGTCTTTTGTATTAGAAAACACCTTTTACTTGGTGACAATCCTACACAGTTCCAGATTGACATGACATGTTCTTTAGAATACTTTTAATCTCACAATAGCTAAGAAACATAAATGCATGTATCATGGTCACAATTCTTTGGAGACACAACATAATTGAGTGGTATACCTAGACAATGCAACACAACCACTACTCCTCCAATTTGAAGTTGAAACTGTAGGATCCAAAAACCATCCTTAACTATGGTTTTTGGACCCTATAGTGTCAACTTAGAACTGGAGGAGTAGTGGTTGTGTTGCATCATCTGGGTATACTAAGTTCTTTTATGTTGTGTCTTCAAAGAATTGTGACCATGATGCCTGCATTTCTGTTTCTCAGTTGTTGTGTCCTAGGACCAGTTTATGATTCCTTACGACCCTTTACAACCCCTAAGTATAAATATTAGAGATCTTAAAGTATCATATGGGGTCATAAGATGCTCCTAGGAGGGGCCAGATGAGCTTCCATATTCAGGTGGTTGGCCCTCTTGAGTAGAGAATGTTAAACTATTATTGAAACAAATAGAAGCTCAATTCAAGTATTTCAATGATTATTCTTGACAATCAACATGTATAAGTCTTCTAGGCCTTACCCAGTAGCTAGGACTAAAGATAACAGAGCTCAAGAGACCATAACAATTGGTCTCCATTTCTGGTCCATAGGATTGAGGAAACATTTTACCTTTCGTTAGCTAATCAAATGTGGTGATGTGAAAGAATTTAATAGATAATATTTTTAAGTATAACATACATTATTTTAATTTGATCCTACACGAATTTATCATTTTCCCACACTTGTCTACTGTAGTGAGAGTGATAAATAAGCATCTTTCCTGTGTCCTCAGTAATGCAGGCCATGATAGATGCTTCATTATCTCTCTCCTCATAGTTGACAAGTGCGCGAAGTAGATAAATTTGTGTAACGTCAACTTAAATAATATAAGTTATCATGAAACTATTCTATTAAATTCTTTCAAATCCCAATATTTGATGATATAATGAAAGGTAAACCACTTTTTCAATAATATGGACAAAAGATGGAGACCAACTATAGTGGTCTCTTGATATTTTTTTATCTTTAGCACAAATCCCCATCGCTATTTTGATGCATCTGATAACTGTTCCGATGGAGATGCTATACTAACAACAAAAACACCATCGAAACATTCTCCAAACCACTATCCGTATATCTAAATTTCTGATGCCCATGTTGCATGATGATACTATACTAATGATGGGTATGTCGTAAAAAATATCTTCGGATAACCGTCCAGGAATCTCCATTTTTGACACCATTCTCAGACAGAGATGCTATAGTAACGACGGAACCACCATCAAAAATGTCACTCAATAACCGTCAGAAGGCTAAACTTGCGACAAGTGTAGCGTCAGAAAGTTTCATATAAACCGCATTTTTCTATGCTGACTTTCGACGGTTAGGGAGGTCAAAATAGTGATGCATACCATCTCCATAGAAGTTTGTGATGAAATAACTCTGACGATGACATATGTTGGATAAATGATAGATAGGCATTGAATATTCGACAAATAGTCGTCAGAATGTGGCCTCAAATGTACTATACGTATAATATTTTTTAGGAAAATGATTATGATTAGGGTTAGACTTTTATGTTTAGTAGCGTGTTTAAGTTTAGGGTTAGTGTCATGATTGGGATTAGGATTAAAGTTAGGTTTTATTGTGTGGTTAGTATTATGGATAAGGTTAGGGTTTTGTAGAGTTGGGTTTTAGGTTATGTTTATGGTTAAAGTTTTCATCATGGTTAGGATTATAGTTAGGGGTAGGGTTTACATCATGTTATATTTAGGGTTCATCATCAAAATTATGGTTAGGGTTCTAGGGTTTAAAGTTAGGTTTATGACTATGGTTAGGGTTTATATCAATATTATGTTTTATGGTTAGGGTTAGGATTTACATCAAGGTTATGGTTAAGATTGGGGATAGAGTTTGTATCATGGTTAGTATTCTTAACTGTTAGGGTTAGAGTTCAGATTCTTGCTAGGGTTTACATCATTCTTAGAGTTAGGGTAATGATTATGGTTAGGTTTGGATTTTATTTTATAGTTAAGTTTAGTGTTAACATTATAGTTAAGGTTAGGGTTCAATGTTTGGGTTATCTTCAAGTTTGGGGTTACGATTGTTGTTAGGGTTAGGTTCATGGTTATGATTAAGAGTATGGTGAGGGATAGGTTTTACGATTATTGTTAGGCTTAGGATTTACATCATGGTTTGGGTTATAAGTAGGATTAATATTACAATTATGATTAGGGTTGGAGTTTACAATTTTGGCTAGGGTTAGGGTTTATATAATACTTAGGATTAGGGATAGGATTGTGGTTAAGATCTGGTTAGAAATATACTTAGGTTTAGGGTCATTTGAAGGTTATGATTCAGGCTATCATTAAGATTGAAGCTAGAGATAGTATTAGAGATAGAGTAAGAATTATGATAGGTTTTAGGTGTTGATTAGGGTTATAGCTTGAATCATAACTATAGTACTCTTAATATTAGGGTTATGGTAAGCATTATTGTAAGGATTAGGGTTAGGATTAGAGTTAGAGATTTATTTAAGATTAATATTAGGGTTAGGGCTAGATTTATTGATATTATTTAGAATTATGATTAGGGTAATGGTTAGGGTAAGGGTAAGCATTAGGGTTATGATTATAGTTAGGATTATGATTTAGGGTTGTGTTTAAGGTTATGGTTAGGGTTAAGGCTTATATCACTATGAAATTAGGAATCTAGGTCAAGATTAGAGTTGGATTTTATGTTATGTTTATGGTTAATCTTTTCAACATGGCTAAGTTTTTTGTCAAGGTTAGGGTTTACATAATTGTTATGATTAGGGTTTCATGGTCGGTATTATGATTAGGTTTCTAGGGTTCTAAACTTAAGGTTTATGGTTATGGTGAGTAATTCTCACCCAAATTGAACCCTCATTTTAAATTTAGTCAGAACCTATTATTAACCGTTACAAATGTCACCTAAATTGAGCACTAACATCAAAGATAACCCTAACTTCCTTTTACAATTAACTCATTTAACCCTAACATTAACCTAACTTCATATTTATAAAATATAAACCTAATTGAACTCTTTGTATAATTGAATCCTAAACCATAACCCTATCCATAATTTAAAGATTTTCCTATAACCCAAATAAAACTTTATCCCTAATTGAATCTATAATTAAACCTTAACCCTAATTGTATCTTAACTTTAACTTTATTGGAAGCTTAACTAATTCAAACCCTAACCATCATTTACTTCTAACTAAAGATATTTCCAATAAATGTAATTGAACCCTAACACTAATAATAACTATTGAACCCTAGCCATAATTATTATCCTAAATAAACCCTAATTTTGATTTAATTAAACTCTAATCTTAACCATTAATAAACCATTACCTATTCTGAACACCAACCTTAAAATTAACCATTAGTAAACCCCAACATTGAGCTTATTTATAAAAATATTAATTAATTAAATTGCAAATACAATTCTCCCTATTATATTATTAACTTTATATTAATCAAAACTTATTCTAATAGAAGTCATTCTAGGATTTAGGGTTTATGATTATGGTGAATAATTCTCACCCTAATTGAACCCTCATTTTAAATTTTGTCAAACCCTAATATTAAGCCTTATAAACCTAACCCAAATTGAACACAAATTTTTAAGATAATCCTAACCTATTCTTACAATTAACTCATGTAATCTTAACATTAACCTAACTTGCATATTTATAATATAACCCTAGTTGAACTCTTACTATAATTTAATCCTAAACCCTAACCCTAATTGTATCCTAACCCCAACTTTATTTTAAGCTTAAAATTTTTAAACCCTAACCATGATTTAGTTCTGTCTTAAATATACTTTTAGGTTATAATTGATAATTATAATCTATAAGACTATTTATTTTTCCTAACAATTTATTTAGTCAGACTTAATCAAAGATATATTAGATAAAGAATAATAAATGAGTATTACCAAATAGTAATTTTACAAACACACACACACACAGATATATATATATATATATATATA
>MU222741.1:0-11297 GCA_018584345.1 Thuja plicata
ATTATTTTCCCACATATGTAGCTAATTTCAAGGTGAAGTGCATAATTAATAGTTTTTATGTGATTTATATTTTTGTTTAATTTTTTAAGATTTCATTTCTCTCCTTTTCTATGTTTTCTTCACAATGGTGAGATTTGTATAAATTCTTGTTGATCATTAATTCTCACTAAAGAAGATAAGGCCAATGACCAAAGGTGGGCTAGATAGAAGTCAAGTCAAATTTGCTCAAGGCTCTAGGTGGAAGAGAATACATGGCTAGAAAAGCTCCCTTTAAAAATTTGGAGGAAAAAGGGGGACACATCCTTAAGGGCGCTTCTCTCAGTGTTGGATGGGATCACTACTCCCATCACAGTGGATGATGATACTGCTATTGGTACAAGCATTGATGGCCCAGGGACTTGTACTCGGGTGAGTGCCAAAAAGGTGAAATCAGGTAGCTCAAAGGAAATTAAAGATCTCAGAGAGGCCATTGAAAAGTATAAAAATGTGATGGCTGACTCTGCTGAGATGGTGAAAAAATAGAACTAACTGTGCTTTGTGGCTGGTTTCCTTTTTGTCTGGGTTTCATCTTTTGGCTGGTTGTAATGCTGGAGGGTTCTTATTGTTTCTATCTTTTACCCCCAACTATTTCTTTTTTATGTATGTTTCTCTTTTTCTAGTGTTGTATCTTGTTTATCTTTAGTTTCTTCTATACAGGGTTACTCTTCCCTTCAAAAATTGTTTTAACCTCAATCAAAAACATAAGCACTTAATCATATTAATCATCTAATTTAGTTGCTTATGTTGAGACCTAAAGGCTATTTTATTCTTGGATGAATACTAAGTCCCCTAATCTATTAAAACCATTATCATCATGATCAAAGACTAATCCGAGAGTTTCAGATGGTATGGGCACAAGAAATAATGGAAAATATTGAAAATATTATTTTTTGGTATTTTCTAGGTTTTAGTAAATGATATTTACTAGAGATCTTAATAGCATTTTTTGCCTTTGAAAATTTGGATGGTCCTTTATGAGTGTTTCCTAATGTAGACTCATAAGGGACTGAAACTAGAGCTCTTGGAGATCTTTCTAACGACGAAAACAATTTTCAATTTTGACTCTTGAGCGAAAAGTTATGCCTTTGGGAAGTTTATCTAAAATTATATATATCACTTTGATTTTTTTGATAGCTTTTGGTTCTTATTTTTTAATAAATATTTCAAAAGTGTTCATTTTCAATTCCAAAGGGATTTTGGTGACTCTTGGAATCTCATAAGCTCATTGTATAAACTAATTTTTGAATGGAACAAAATCACTTTGGCTTGCATCTTTTCTTGTCGAATTTTCTCTTCTTATAATAGGTTTGTTAATACCACAATTTATACACTAGATATCATACTTTGAAACCATAATTCAGATCACATCACTAGGGAATAGCCTAAATATTTGGTTTCACTCTCTAGTCCTTGAAACATATCTAGCTAGTACTCAAATAATTTTTCTATTGATCATCATTATGAATTATATCCACACACCCACTACTTATTCCCACCTCTCGTAGTAGATTGGTTGAGAGACTTCATATATGGATGCCATAAAAAACCTTTAGTTCATGTAACTAGAGTCCCTAGCTAGAGGCTTTGATATTTCATTACCCAACTAAGCATTTTAACTAACTTGATTGGTGATGAGTAAGAACAAAGATATTGCTTTCCATAGGATTAGATGGACTTCATTTTTAGAGGACATATTTAGGTCATACAAGTAGAGACCCTAGCTAGAGGCTTGGATATTTCATGACCCAAGTAAGCATTGCCACCAACTAGATTGGTGATGATTAATAATCAATGATATAATTTGACATAGGAGTAGATGGAAGGAGTGGATCAATCTAGTAGAAAGGTTTAAAAGTTGAGGTTCACCCATACCAAGAGATGAATTATTTATCTAATCTCTACTAGAATAGTATAATTCATCTCTTCTCTTTCTAAGTAATGTGAGAAAAGAATCCTGATCAAATTTGATCTCAAAGAGGTGGATTATTTTCTTGTGAAGAAGAGATCTTCAATAATTTGTGTGTTAATCTTTCAATGGTGTTTTTTTATTGGATTATCAACTTTAATGAGAGTAGATGGGTAATGGTATCTTCTAGAATTGACATACATAGTTGGGATTGGTATAAAAGGTAGGGCATCTTTGGTGTCAATAAATCATGAGTAAAATAGGATATTCTATCTACAACAACATCATATTTCAAGCTTCCAAGCCTTACTTCTTGACGATATTCCCTCAATCTTGGATGATGTAACTAATAAGAAGTTGAGTGCTATCCTCTCCTCAAAGGAAATCAAGCTTTCTATTTTCTCCTTCGAGGGTGATAATTCCCCAGGCCTGGATGGGTTTCCTTTGTTCTTTTTTCACAAATTTTGGCACATTGTGGGCCTGGATATCTGCAATGCTGTGAACGAATTCTTTGGGTCAAGAACTATGCTTAAAGAAATTAATGCTACCTTCATTTTCTTGATTCCCAAAAAAACCTGGTGCTGATTTTGTGGATTCCTTTAGGATGATCAGTTTATGTAATTCGGAGTACAATTTTTTTTCCATGGTTCTCACCCTTAGATTGATGGCTATTCTTCCTAATATTATCAGTTTATGAAATAGAGAAAAAATAAAATTCAACTTCAACTTGTGTGTGCTAAAAGTGACCTATGAATCCTCTAAACACAACACTCAATATATAAATATATCTATTGGTTCATCAAATCAAATCAATTGAAAATACATAAAATAAATAGAAATCAACATATTTCCTCCTAATTAGAAAGAGTGTGATATAAATTGAATATTTCTGTCAGATTAGGAGCTTATATCAATGAAAATATAATTCTAAAATGGAAGATTCAATGAGACATCAATGCAAATTTAATGCAAACTATGATGAAGGTCATGATTAACTATAAAATTCAAGACAATTAAGCTAAATTGAATGCAAATATGAACTCAAATCTTCCAAAATGAGCTCTACTTGATTGAAAATGATATAAAATGCAGTAGATGAAATCTCAAATGATCTCAACTCACTCAAAAAAACTTGCAAATGACCTAGAATGGTTTTGGAATAAACTTGTTGTAAGAAATCTAGAAGGATTTAAGCTTGGATTGATTCACCGTGAGTGGTGGAGATTAAACTTTGTTTGATCCATGTGATTAGCTTGGATTGAATGAATTAGTTCCTTTTTATTTTAGTGATGAGTTGGAAAATAAAACCATTTGATTAATTTATAATTAATTAATAAGTCTAGCCATGGGCTTTTTAATTTTTGATTTAATTAATTGTGCTAGAAGTATTAATTAATTTTTTTTTTATCTTTTTTGTTATTGACCTTTGATGTTTGATTAGGGATTAATTATTTAACTAAGTGGATCAACCCAATTACACCATTAGGCCTAGGGTTTAGTTGACTTGATGACTTTGATTAGGATTTTCCCTCTTAATAGGGTTTAGGGTAAATTGACTGAGATTAGGGGCTATTGGTTATACTAGTCCATTTTAGGGTGATTACATTTTCCCCTGTTTGACTCCATTTACCTATGAATCATACAAACACAACACTCAATATACCATTATATCCATTTTTATTTAAATCAAATTAATTGAAAACACATAAAATCAATATAAATTGACATATTGCTTTCTATATAGGATTTGACCCTCTAAATATGGTTTAGGGTTAATTTACTGAGATTAGGGGCTATTGGTTATACTAGGCTATTTTAGTGTGATTATTTTTTCCCCTCTTTCAATCAATGTATGATCAATGTGTTGATTCAAAGAATATCTGATTTATGATGCTGTGAATAGTTTGAAATAGGTGTTGATGAAATTTTGGTTGATGATGTTGATTCTAATAACTTAACTTGATTCAATTGATATTGATTTGAGACGAGAATGATTAGCTTTATGTGGTGTGATGAAACTAATCATTTTTCTGAGACTGGTGTCGTTGATGCTGAAAAATAATCAATTTGAGTTTAAGTGATGAAATTGATCACTATTAGAAAGATTCTAGAAACCCCGAGGCTAATAATAATGAATAACTAGCTTGATGTGAAGCGATAAAACTGATTATCACCAAAAGGTTGGTCACAATAATTGACTTGATATGGTTCTTTATGAAGCCAATTATCTAATGATAAAAACACTATTAATTTGATGTGGTCTGATGAAATTGATATGCCCCTGTTGATTTAACGACATTGAAAAGATTGATGTTGATCGTGTGATTTAATGTAATGCGATAACATCACTGGTTCAAATAGATAGATTAGAGACACCCAACTTGATATGGATTCTAATGAGTTAACATGCCCCTAAAGATAGGATCATGTTCAATTTGATGATAAAACATGATTTGATATCCTTATTTGACCGATTAATTGGTGGAGGAGATTTGATCAAATTCCTTGATCTGAATGATTTTGATTCAGTGAATCTTTAGTAAATGATGAAATACCTTGATCTTAATGACCTTGACTCAATGAATTTTGATATGATCATGCCCCCTGAAGAGAGAAATCAAAATTAAAACTGATAAAATCCCAATTTTGACTGATTTAAATGATAAGAAACTAATTTTGATCAATTAATAACTGATTTGAGCTGATTAGGAACTGATTTGAGTTAATTTCATGTTGATATGAACATGGTTTGACCAAGTTTGACTAGTATTTGATTGGAATCTGACCTAGTTTTTCCTTGGTTGACTTGGAATTATCCCAATTTTACTTGATAAAAATGATTCTAATTTGATTTTATCAGCTGTATATTTGATTTTGTGTTATGGTTTGACCTAATTTAACTCTATTTTGACCAAGATATACTTGAAATTGACTTGGTTCGATGAATTATAACTTGATCGATATGTTGGGAAATTGATGCTGAAATATTCTTGATGAATTTCTTTGACTAACTCTATTTATGATCAACTACACTTTGACTAGGATTCGACCAGAAGTTGACTCGCAAAATTTGACCTCAATTTTGATTTCGTTCCAAAAATGGAGTCAGGATGACCTTAATTGTGCTTGTTTTGTAGACTTCCAGTCACTTTGTCAATTTTGAAAATTAGGTCAATATTAGGTGAAAAGGGCCTATAAATAGTATATTTGGGCTTTTTACTATTCATTTTGAGTTCTACCATTTCTAAGTTTATTTTCCATCTGAGAGAAACCATGGTGATTTCGATTGACAAGCACCGATTGGAGATCTCTTGCTACTACATATGACATCAACAGTATGTCAAACCGGTAAGTGATCCTTTTTAACCTCTTTTTTTTGCAAATTTGATCATTTTTATAATGTTTTAGAGAGGTTTTTGCATTTTTGAATGGAACCCTATATTTTTGCATGCGACATGTTTTCATTTTTTACAAAAATATGGCACGTAGGATATTTTCACATAGATTACAATCTTTTTTTGCATCCCTCGTGTTCTTTTTTGCACAAAATTTATTCAATTTTTTCCACATTTGCGTACGAGTTGTTTTTGTGTCTCATATTATCAGAAATTTTCACATACCACCATGTATTTCCTCATACAAAAAAATTGATTGAACCTTCTTGACTGTCTTTATTTGTATGGGGAACCATGGCTTGTTTTCTTTCTCTTTCATGATATAATTAATTGTTTTTCTTTTCAATTTTATTCCGTTGACTAATTTCTGATGTTGTACTATACTTTGATGTTCTAGATGATACTGATAATGCTTGATTTTTATGTGATACTGATCTATTTCATGCTTGTTTTCTGATGTAGGTGTTGTTTGATCCTAGGTTTTGTCATTTCCACTACCCTTATACCAAGGTTATGATTGACAAATTGTCCAACGAGGAAAAAAATAGACTTAGGCACGATCCTCCTCAAAAAAAATAGACAACACAGGGGGTTCAAGGAGGATAGAGTATTTTTATTGATGCACTAGAATAATGGTGCCAGGAGAGAAGATAGTTGTAGACTCATGTGTGTGTTCTAGAGGAATATCTAGAAGAGAATGATCACCATATTCAGGAGATTACAACTGAGAGAGATCAAGCGCAAGGGGATGCTACTCATCAGGGACACATGAAATCATATTACTATTCTCTTTACATTGGTGTTGTATCTGATCTGACTCATAGAGATCCTATGCATTCTTCATTTATTGCACAGTCTAAGAGTGTTATTCCTACTCCTACTAGAGTTGATGTACCACATCCTCCCCTTTGTCCAAATCTTGAGGATGGGAGCAAGTCTTGATATATATGTTCTCCCTATTATTTTGATGATGTAAAAATTACTGATGATATATTCACATGTTCATGATGTACATGACACATTGTGATGGTACATGGATGTACTCGATAGTCTTGATGACTTGATCTGACATATTGATTTTTTTGATCTCATTGTACTCCATATTATGACCCATTTTATGATATATATGAGATGTTGCTTTTTAGTCGTATATCACTTCATGTGATGTTTATGAGATGTTTATATAATGGATGCATGCATTTTTTTTCATATGTTATGGATGAATGTATGCATGATTCTCTATATGGTATTATATGATGATGCACATGATATGCCATGGGTTTCATCTCTTTTTTGTTTTCCAATATGATGCAAGGTGAATGTTCATGGGATTTAATATGATAATGCAATGGATGTTATGAATGAAAAATTTTTATGAGATGAATAATGCAATGAATGTATGATTATGGAATGGAAACACTGATACTTCTAATGTGATGGATGCCTATAATGAATGCAATGTGCAACTAAAATGTAATGAAAACTCTCATTCCTTTGTCAGTATTGAGAATACTCAATCATGTCAAAAAGATCATGTGAAGATGTCAAAAAACAAGATTATGATGCGAGGAGGATGTCAACTTTGATTCAAATTCCAGCATTAGGATAATCCAAGTTAATCTATTGTTGATTTATTCCAAAAATAATGCAATACTAGCATGAATGCAACCTATGATGCACTTGTCTTTTCACTTTTGATCCTTTTAGCTATGTTAATCATCATTGAGAAGTTGGAATACTAAGGCTAGTACAACCCTCATTGGTTAGACACAACCAAGAGAATAAGAATATTACCTTACCGGATGTAATGTCAAAAGTAAACACAATCCCAAAGGAATAAAGAGGCCGAATAACCTAATATTACTTCCTTTTGATATTTTAGGTGGACACAAGCATCAGGGCATGCAGAGATAAGATAACTAGAGGGTTTCTTGCATGTAAATACAACAAAGAGATCCTTCTGTTATTGTGCAAGTAATGATGTTATATCTGCAATGACCCTTTATCATTCATATCCTTGGGCAACTAATATTATACCCACAATGACCCTTGCATTCATATCGGTGGGTATGGTTTACTGGATTGTACAGTACTAAGATATCACTCAAAACATGCAAGGTGATAACTCCAACCTCACCTTAGAGTTAAAAGAAAAAGAGTCAAGGTATGTGCGGCGTACCAAAATTATAGTCTCTTATTATATACACCCAATTTATTTGATGTTTTAGGATCATCGAAACTACAACCACAAGAAAAAATCTACCAAAAGTATCATGCCCCCTATTCTTGTTATTCTAGTTCATAAACATCCTCGAGTTACTCTGAAGACATGACAAGTCAAAATCAATGATAATAGACAACAAATAAAGAAACTTCATATCTTCCTCCTTTTTCCTCTAGTTCATGGATATCATCAAGTTACTCTAAAGACAAAATCAACATAGCTCAAACAAGTTTCAGTAGTCGGTTTCTATTTATCAATTTTTATGTCCATTTGCGGTGTTGAGAAACATCAATGCTTGTGTGAGTGTGTATTGTTGAAAAAAACCTTTTTGAGTTGAGTGGTTATGAGAAACACCATTTTCAATTAGGTTTGGTTTGATGTTGAGAAAAACCATTGTGTTAGTGCCAAAACACTTGATAGTTGCTAGGCAAGGAACTCAACTCTGATGAAGTTGACAATGAAAACCAATGAGATTATGATGAATTGATTGGAATGTGAAGAACCTACCATTAGTTAGGTATGAATGTCCTAGGACTAAGACATAGATGGATTCCAAGCCATGATGGTAGGATTCTAAACCAACTGTGTTGTACAAGATTGTGAAAGTGACTAAAGATATTTATAAACTGAATCCAAATTATGTAGGATACCCAAGCTACGCATTGATAGATGGCACCACCAATTACAAGTAGTGCCTATTTACCATGTTTTCACCACTTAGATTTTTATTTCTATTTTTTCTATCGAAGAACCTATTTACCATGTTCTCACGATTGAACTTTTCATTTTTCTTCAAATTTTTCTACTTTTTCTCTTTTTTTTAGTTTTTTTGTATTATCAAGGTGCCTGTTTGCCAAGTTTTGACCAAGATAATAAGTTTTTTTAGAATTTGTTATGATGTTTTTTCTTTTCTTCAAGAAGATTTTTCCGCTAGTTTTTGATTATTTCAGGAACTTTTTCCACTATGTTTAGATTTTCTCAGGAACATTTTTTTCCTATTTTTACATTTTTCTTAGGATTAATGTGTTTTATACAAAATTCTGACTTCACGATGTCAGGTATAGAATTTCTTCATGTGGATCATGTTTTTTGGATCTAGAAGTAGATCTCTTTTTGGTGTTGATAGTTGATGGGTTCTAGAGCCAAATCTTGTTGTGATGAAAAAGGGTCTTAATCAGTTGATTTGGAATTTTCCCTTTTGTTCTCTATTTTGTTGATTTTTAGAGTTATTTCTCAATACGAGATCCCCAACCTAAAATTCTTGATGATGTACTTTATTTTTTAACCTTTATATATATCCTCTTTTGATAGACTCTCAAGTGATCAAAATCCTTTTGTCTTTGCTCATCTAACATCTCTAGCTCTTGAATTCTTGATATTCTATACTCTTCATCAGTTATAAGCCCTCTCAATGATACTATTAGAGATGGAACTTCTAATTTCATACATAAGACTACCTCTGATCCATAAACAAGAGAATTTTTTTTTACACCTAGAAGAATTTTGATGCTAGTCCTTTAGGCCCACAGTGTTGGATTCAATTGTAGATGCCAAACTTTTCCTGATTCATTGACCATTCTATGCAATTTTTTCAAGATTATTTCATTTGAAGCTTCAACTTGTCCATTACCTTGCAGTTAGGAGATCAAGGAGTTAAATGCTTTTTTGTTTCCAAAAATTTAACACAATTCATCCATGTCCTTTTTTAAAAATGGTCCCCATTTTCTATCACAATTGAAAAATGAATTCCATACCTACAAATGACGAACTTTTTTATGATGGATGATAAAAGATATATTTGACCAATGAGATAAAATTTACACTATTGAAATAGACAATGTGTAATGAAAAATAATAAATCTCTTACTGGAGCATGAATCAGGTTGCCATGTAGCTGACATTTGTTACAAGACTTGAGATATTTAATTGTTTTTTTTCTATGTTAGGCAAGTAATACCTAGCTCTCAAGAGTTTCTTAGCTAACAAAAAACCATTTGGATGACATCCACAAATACCTTCATGGAATCCTTGCAATGCATGCATAGATTCTTCTCGTTCTAAACACCTAAGTAAAGTACCATCTAGACCATGCCTATATAGATCATTAGCTATGATTACATAATGTGATGCAGTGGAAATCCGGTTTCTCTTCTGAATTTTGGATAGGTTATCAAGGATAATATGGTCTTTAAAATAAGAATATATCTATTTGTATTGAGATGGATCATGTCTTATAATTTGGTATACTAAGAGGGAATCAGGTGAATTATAGGTAGGATAGGGAAATGTTTCCACTAGGAATTCATAGAGGAATTGTTGTTCTTGAATTAATGAGGCTAACATTGCCATGGCTTCATCTTCTTTCTTCTTTGCTCTAGGAATTTGTTGAGAAGTAATGAACAAAAACTATTTCTTCAAATCATCAATCATCTTCTTGTAAGGAATAAGTTTTTCATCTTTAGTCTAATATTGATCATTGATTTGATTTACAATCATCTGAGAATCTTTATAGATATGTAGCTCCACAACCTTCAATTCAATCAAAATTTTTAGCCCGTTCACTAAAGCTTCATATTCTACGATGTTGTTAGTACATGGAAATAATAACTTATATGCTTGAGGAATTGTGTATCCTTAAGGTGTTATGAAAATAATACCATCTCTTGACCCCTATTGGGTGAATGAACCATCAAAGAAGATTTTACAGGACTACTATGTTAAGTGCAAGATTGCTTCATCTGGAAACTCTATATTCATAGGTTTATCATCTTGAAGTGGTGAATCATCTAATTGATCAACTATTTCCTATCCTTTCATATAATTTTTGTCCACTTAGTCGATGTCAAACTCATTTAATATTATTACCCACTTAGCTAACTTGCCAGTTAATGTTGCTTTATTCAACATATATTTCAATGTATCAATCTTCACTACCAGCTTGAATGAATGAGACAACATGTAATGTATGAGATTTTTGTTAGAGTAATAAAGTGATTCCACTTATTAATTAAATCATATTGATTTAATTATTAAGTCACTTATTATCTGTCTTTTACTTAAGCTAAACTTTAGGCATTTAATAATTAATTATTATTATGCAACCTAGATATTTCCCCTTTAGGGTTTTGGTATCCTTTTATAAGGATTCCCTCTTTGTAAATTATTCAATTCGATGATTATTAATTAATTGAGGCTGTTATTGCATTGAGAGTTTTTTTTACATTGTTTTCACAATATGTTTCCTCTTCCATCGATCTGTGATTTTTGGCCTCCATAGCTTTTTTGCTTCTCTCTTTCTATGACAGGTTTGCATGAAGGTGATTCTTGGGAGCTGTGGGTTGACAATTTTCATCAACTACAATATGGTATCAGAGCTTTAGATCTTCATGCCCATGTTCTCTTCATGAGAGATTTGGCCTTGTTCTTTAAATCTGTGTTTTTGAGAGGTTTTTGTCTCAGATTTTAGTGGTTTTTGGGAGGATTTTTTGTTTGGATTAGTTTGTGCAAAAACTCACATCTGGGTTGTGTCTGGAATACCCCCAAAACCCCTATTTTCATATAAGGCATGTCTTATTTGGACACAGTTGAAATTTGGGTCCTGTTTTTTGCTTGCATGAGCTTGGCACATTTTTTGAAGCAAAAATCCACCTCGGTTTCCATGCCTCTGATGTCAGCAACCATAGGCCACAAGATTTTTCAATATTTTTTTTTTTAAAAAAAAAAAAAAAAAAAA
>MU222741.1:17352-28124 GCA_018584345.1 Thuja plicata
ACTTATGGCAGTTGGAATATAATAGAATTCAAGGTAATATCGTTCCACCTAATGGTTGATGTTTGAAAATTATATATTTCGATTGTGTTTTGTTGGCTAATTATGTAGTTGACGATCTTGAAGGTCGTGAAGGTAATGCTGACCAGCTTTCAAAGGGACTAAAATGTTATCCCAAAGAATTTAGTAGGCTTCCCTACTATGAACAGCTACAAATTATACATTTGTTTGATATTATGCATATTGGAAAGAATGTAACAGAGACACTATGGAAAATATTGGATGGAAGGCGTGACAAAGAAAAACTTGGCAAAATTTGTAGTGACATTCATGATTCCAATCATGCAATGAAAAATATCATTGAATCAAATAGCAATGGAGACTGGATTAATGCAAGTTCTCTTCCTTTCTTATTAACAAAGCAACAAAGTAATGTGATAAAAGAAGTCATACGCAAAATTTTATTTCCTACAGGATTTGCTGCAAATATAAGCAATGTCATATCAAAGAAGAGTGATTTTGGGTCAGGGATGAAAATGCATGATTGGCATACCTTCATCAAGGTAAGTCACAGTCTTTTGTATTTATAATATATTTGTGTAACTGCATTCAATTTTTATTTTATGAAATGACCAGTTGACAATTGTTGTAGTATTTGCTACCCCTATCACTCCCAAAGAACTTTGACAATAATATCAAAAAAGTGATATATGATCTTGGAAAATACATGAGGTAAGCAATGATATTTGTTCAATATATCAAACAATAATATCAAAAACGTAATATATTGTAAAGTCTTGTATTTATATATTGTTGTGTCTTCAATCCCTTGTAGGTGGTTGTCATATAAAGAAATCCATAAATAAGATATAAAATATTGGAAGGAAAGAATTCCTCGTCTAATGTGTGAAATGCAAAAGTGTTTACCTTCAACCTTTTTCAATGCACAAGAACACTACCTCATACACCAAGTTGAAGAGATTGAATTATGTGGACATGTACATGCTAGGTCAATGTGGATGGTTGAGAGACACTTGAAATTTTTGAAGGGTTTGGTATGACATAGAGCATGTCCCGAGGGTTCTATGGTTGAAGGATATATGGTATATTAGATGATGGTGTGCGTTACTCAATATCTTCCTAATATTTTAGCAAAATCCCATATAGATTGCATTTGGGATCTCGACTCCATTAAAAAATTTGAAGGGGAGTACTTCGTGGGCAATGGTAAATTTAGCAAACTGAAAGGTAATAAAATATGAGATGTTATTGTAGTTAATTAATTCTTAATCTTCAAAATAAATCTGTTGTAACTGATCATCTATTTACTTTTGTACAGTTGCTAAAGAGTGGGATGCAATACATTTGTTTATTGTAAACAATCAAGATTGGATGACGGTCTGGATTGAATGATGTCAACATTATGGTCATAGATTAAAATGGGAATTTGTGTCTTCATTGGTTATAGAAGCTCATTGTAACGGATATCCCAATGTTACACAAAAGGAAATAGATTTAGCATATGGTTTAAGAGATCCCCAGGTACTTATAAATTTGTTAATAAACCATATGTTTTTAAACTCGTGATGCAATAATTTATACATGTTTGAAATTATTATAGGTGAAACACCACAAGGCTATGTTCTGCAATGGTTATAAATTTCACATCAAAAAGTTGGATGACACAAAGAGAACTTGTGATTTTGGGATAAGTGTAGTCTTCCAGGTGACCAATATTTCATCTAGAAATGACTTACATCCTCGAGAGTTGTAAAATCGATACTATGGTATTTTGGTTGATATATTGGATTGTGACTTTAATTCCTTCAAATTATTTCTCTCCGCCATGAAATGGTACAGACTATGTCTCAATCAAAATGATCCTAATAGAACTATTATTTAATATGATAGTGGATTTCCAATTATTAATACAAGGTTGTTTGAGCCAGTTGGGGAAGAGCCCTATGTTCTTCCAAGCCAATGTGAGTAGGTATTTTACTTAGAGGTTCCACATAAACCAGGTTGGTTATTTGTTGTTAGACATGATCCAAGATGAAGGTTGATAAAGTATAATGTGATGGAAGAAGAAGATACCGAGGAAAAGGAATAAAGAGGATGAGATAGTGGATCCAATTCATCTAGATTGACCAATAAAGAGGATTGATACCCTTTGGATAAAGAGGATTGATACCACTTCTACCATCCTTTAAAACATTGGTTTTAAATTTAAACCTGAACTACGATGTCTCTATGAGTTACGTAGGCAAGGCCATCTATGATGAGCCCCTAAGGAATTAGGTATGGCCCTTAGGTCTTGTAATTTTGAGTTCTTCCTTAATCTTTCCACCCTTTAACAATATTTTATTTATTTTGCATCTCTTTACGAAACTAGTTTTAAATACCTTATAATTGATTTAGCTAAGTTATTGATGTAGCTTACCTTATGATCTTGTTGTAACGTATGAAATAGGGGGGTTTGAATATTTATGTTACTAAAATGTAAGATATGATTATGATAAGGTATAAAATGATTGATTTGATTTATAGATTGATTGTGAATTGATTATCTTGAAATGTAAAGTGTTGATGTGTAAATTGTCCTTTAAGTTGCCTAGAATTGTATTGAATTATTTTAACCTTAATTGAATTGTATTGATTAAGTATTGCAATTGTGATTAATGAGTAGATAGGATGTTCCTTTTTTGTCCTCAAATGCACAAATAGGAGATCTGAGTTGATCAACCCAAGAGAAGGGTTAATGCACAAATGAATCAATTATTTGGAAAGGAGAATAATAAAGGAGATACCTTAAATTATGTTAATTGTATGTATAGAAATGATATATGATATTAATTGAAAAGATATGAGAAATGCACTAACCTTAAAATATTTCAGATCAAAGAAATCTATTTTCTGAGGTTTGTAGACTGTTTCTAGAAAAACTGACAGTTGATACCAAACCGAAATGCAGAGACAAAAAAAAACCAGAAATCATTTTCCTTTCTGATGTCATCTTATGAAAAAGGTTGACCTTGACCCACAAATTTCAACCCTAACCCAATAATTTCGACCCTGACCTGCACAAATCTGAAAGTGACTTTGTTCGTGGATCCTAAAAGTTTGCCGAAAAGGGTATCTAGATCTGGGTTTAGATCCACTGTTCTATACCTATACCTACAAGAAAAAGGAGATTGTTTTGTTGTGGGGGAGGGGTTTACCTTAGTCAAACCCTAATTTAGGAATTAACCTTGAAATCAATAAAGTACAGAATGCCAACATGTAGTAGAATTGAATCTAACAATGAAGCTATGATATTCAATAGATATGTAATTGAAATTCGAATGTATGCAAGTATGTAAGTATTAAAGCATGAACTTAATATGAACCATAAAACTCCATCATTGTATTCTTGAAATCCACTTTGAAGAGATGATGAAAGAGTCTTGAAGAGGCACAAAGGATCTTGAAGGAAGATCACACCACCATGATGGCTAGATCTAGGACTTGGATAATGAATCTTGAATGTTTGCACCTAATCCCTTCAAAGGATTGAGAGCTTGAATCCTTGATCTTCAATGGAAAACTTGAATGCTTGAGGAGAAGACTTGAACACCTTGAGGACTTGAAAATGGATGCTTGAACTTTATGCTTCTTGACAAAATCTTGATTAGAGCTTTTTGCACTTAGAAGACTTAGAGAAAATGAGAGAGAGAGAGACTTTCTTTTATATGAAATTAGGGGAAAATATCCTAAGGAGGCCTACATAGGAGAATTAAATTCCCATCAAAGCCTTTACCCCTAGGAAAGGACCTATATTAAATATAATTTAGGAATCAATGCTTTGAAACCCGAAACAGCTGACCCGAAAGCAGGAAAACTAAATTTTTGATGAGCCCCGGCAGCCAACAAGTTTCTTGATTTTAAAGGGGGACCCAGGTCAGGGTTGAGGTCAACGCTGACCTAGGGGGTCAAAACCCCTGGAAAATATGCCAAGTGGGGTAGGAGGTGCCCGGAGAGGCCCAATTAGGGTCCTGAACCAGCACAGAAGCATGGGATGATGTAGAAATAGGATGATGATATGGTAGAGGTCAAAAACATCCCCTAAGGAGGGCTAAACTCTCTTAACTTGGAAGTTCTTCCATTTTAAGATGATACATTATGCCCCCACTTTAGCGGGAGTACGGGAATGGAATGTTCTCACGGTAAAGTTTAGAGGAAAATAATCCTAGTGGATTGTAATGAGATAGAATATCACTAAGTCGGGGATATGAGCCCCCAAACCAAGTATTCTAACTCAACATACATACATAAAGATATTGAAATAAAGAGCAATCAATCATAGAAAACATACATGACTACATAAGTAAGACAAGAACAACACTATAGATAACATAGCTTCATGATCTAATCCTACTAGCATGAAAGAAAAAGCAAGAAAAGATATAGTGATTACCTCACCTAGTAAGATGCCCACCTTACTATGAATCACCAACGAGGGAGATCGCCCAATAGGTTCACCCATAAACTATGCTTGCAATTGTAAATGCATCTTCTGATGAATTTTGAAAATATCCATAGATCAACATTATTGTATCACTATGGAATGTAAAATGCATGTCCATTCAGGATTTAGCAACTTGTATGCATTACCTTTTGAGGACTTAGCATATTGAAAAAAAATAATAATAAATAAAAGGGTGCGTATCTCTTCAGGATTTAGCAACTTATGTGCGTTACCTTCCAAGGATTTAGCAAACATAAAAGTCAAAATGCATGTCTCTTCAGGATTTAGCAACTTGTGTGTGTTACCTTCCAAGGATTTAGCAAACATAAAAGTAAAAATTCATGTCTCTTCAGGATTTAGCAACTTGTGTGTGTTACCTTCCAAGGATTTAGAAAACATAAAAGTAAAAATGCATGTCTCTTCAGGATTTAGCAACTTGTGCGCGTTACCTTCCAAGGATTTAGCATGTTGTAAAATGTAAATAAGTGTAAATTATAGTATAAGGGATACCCTATGTATGCCCCCCTCCTTATCATGGCTACCCACTAGGCAGGATAAGGAAGAAGAAGGAAGGATACCTACTTCACAAGGTAAGGAGATATCCAACTTAACAACAATGTATACCATATTCTTAGCAAAGAGTATTGACCCTTACATCTAAGAACATAGATAATTGTGAAATGGATATGTCACTTATGGAAAAAGGATCCTCAAAGAGGAAGAGATCTTATCAATAAGAGCCCTACCAGAGAGGAGTGTGTATGATAAAATGTCATCTTCAAAAAAGAAAGAGGGACCCAAGATTCAACCATCAAGCTCCTTGCAAATAAAGAGGATGAGGAATCTTGGAATGAAGGATAACAAAATCTAACCAAAAAGCAAGGGAAAAAGTTTATAAAGACCATAATTTGCTCAATAAAGAAGAGGTAATGACCTAGGACATTCATCTCTCAAATAAGAAGGTGTCCATGGTCAAAACATAGATCTTTATAAGGAAAATAATGTTTGCAGTATAGACAAATGCCACTAAGCTAAGGAAAGTAGATCCTTAGATAGAGATAGAAAGAGATAATACCTTGCCCCCTAGAGATGACGACAAAGGATATATCAAATTATATCAAAGTTATAAGAATAAGAGATATCCTTACAAAATATATGTCCTAGAAAGAATATCATGAGTGTAGGAAGTTATGAGGATAGAATGCAGAGAGAATAACCAATTATACTCAAAGCCACATTAATGCTAAGAATATAATGGATCCTCTAAGACTGTAATAGAATACCTCTTGCCCCCCAGCTTAAGAGACAAGAGGAGAAGCATAATCTAACTTGTAGAAGAAGAAGAGGAATAGCCTATGTCAAAATTATGGAGAAATTGTAGTACCACTCAGGAATAAGATATAATTCCATGAGAAGCTCTATCTCTAACATATAATTTGAAATGCACACAATCAGCAAGTAAAAAATGTAATGTATAAAATTTGGGTTCACGTCGGGTTCACCAAAATGTAATGTATAAAATTTGGCACAAGAAGGATTCCCTAAATAAGATATATGTAATATAGTAAAGCGATATCCTAAGGCCAAATTTATGTTTTCTTACACTTAAAAATTATGATAAAATAGCTTGAGGAACACATGATAAATGAATGGATAAGATACCTACCTCATAACATAGCAGATCTGGAAAAACTCATTTTCTGAGGTCTGTATTGAGTTTCTGGAAAATTTGACAATTGATACCAAACTGAAATGCAGAGATGAACAAAACCCAGAAATCATTTTATGTTCTGATGTCATCTTATGGAAAAGGTCGACCTTGACCCATAAATGTCAACCCTGACCAAATAATGTTGACCCTGACCTACATAGATCTGAAAGTGACTTTGTTCACGGATCCCAAAAGTTTTCCAAAAAGGGTATCTAGATCTGGTCTCTGATCTGATGTTCTGCACCTATAACTCCCAAAAATAGCACCTGCAAATATCTAAAAACAGGGATTTTGGGGTGGCTATATAGGGTTTTTCCTTAGTCAAACCCCCATTTTGGTGATCTCCACCTCCACGAATAGCTGAATATAGAATGTAATGTGTATGTGTATTGATCTCTTGAAGAGAGCTTGTAAACATGCAATATCAAGATCTAATCTTCTAGATTAACAATCCTAACATAATGTGGAAATGAGAGAGAAATTCATAGATTTGAATATGACAAAGAAAGCATACCAAACCCCAAGGCTAAATTATTCTTATCAACTCACAATCCGTAATTGCTACCCCATGGTAATGTCCTTTAAAAGATTGAATGTTGAAAATAGTAGATCTAAAGAGAGAGCCTTCTTGCTTCAATGAAGATCCACCATAGATTATCCTTCAAAATGCTTGACATAAGATAATGGTATTTCCACCTAGCTTTTCCTTGTATATCATCCTCTTGCTTGTTTGAATCATTTCATCATGTCATCTCCCGATTTCATTTCATGATCAAATGAAGGCAAAACAGAGTGTTTATATAGAGATTTCAACATAGGCCTCCTAGGGAAATGCAAGAGATCCAAATTCAAATTTAACCTTGAATCATGGTCCAATCACATTTTCCAACTAAGGAGAAAACATATTAATTCAAATATCAGAGAAGACACTTCCGCATCCGAACCCGAGGACCTATTTTAAGTTTTGGGCTCTGATAAGCTCCAGATTTGAAAGTGGGGACCACCACCTGGAAAAGGTCTATGTTGACCTCAACCCTAACCTAGGTTAGAGTTGACTTTGACCCTAACCTAGGTCAGGGTTGACCTCGACCCTAACCTAAGATTTCAGGCAGGTCACCAAGAAGTTGCAGAAAGGTTTCCAGATCAGCCGGGGACCTAGAAAGGTAGGGGAATGTGCCAGAGTGTTTAAGAAGGCCTAGAGGCCTAGAGAGAGAAAGTAGGATGAAGCCTAAGAGGACCAATACATAGGTCCCACCTAGAGAGAAGCACCATGGAGAGAGAAATCTAGGAGAATCCACAAGATCCTAACCCTAACTTCATCTATACATGTATAATCAAGCACAAATGCAAATCTAATATGCCAACCATACTAAATGAGGGTGCTAAGCCTATCAAAATGGAAGTGATTCCATTTTAAGATGATACATTTATCACCCACTTTAGCTTAGATATGATACTACATGAATATTCAAGCTAAAGTAAAAAACATCATAAAGTATAAAAAGGATATAGCTAAGTCCTCAATGCGAAGATCATGCAAGAAACCATCAGTATCTGCAACCTGCAACACATGAGGTTAATAAAAATATAGTGAGTACCTAAGTCTTATTATTATGATCTTGAGAATTATATAGAGCCCCTTATGCCCCGTTGATTCGGCTTACTGATTCATGGAAGGTGAAACAGGGTGATAAGGTAATTTCTATACACTAAATATACCATTTGTTGAAAAAGTCCTTTCCTAAACTAGTTATAATGGTCCTAAACCTTCCCAAACTTATTTAAGAGGTTAGGTATCTGAATTATGATTCCAACGCCTCTGACGGCACTAAAAACAGAGCTACCAAACTCAAGTTATGATGAAAAGAGTAGATGCTTATCTAAATGCATATAAAGGGAAAATTCGAATTTAAACTATATAACTTCAAATGAAACCCTAGTAAAACCCTAATTTACTGCCTATAAATAAGAGAAAGAGACATTTACCACCTCATTCTTACCATTTGTAGAGTTTGGAGAAGGAGATAGGATGCTGAAGAGAGAAGAATTCTGAGTGAGCCGCATGGAGGTCCTGAGAGAGTGCCTAGCTAGCGGACAGCCACTACCTGAGGTATGTTCCTATTTCTAGTACCTGTGATTGAAATTTTGATGTTTTTACAGGGAATTTTGACCCTAACCGAATAAGGTCAATCCTGACCCATAAAGGTCAACCATGATTGGGGAGGTTCTGTCCTTTTTGGGGCCAGGTTGACCCTAACCCAAAAATGTCAACCCTGACCCATAAAGGTCGACCCTAACCAAAAAAGGCCGACCTTGACCCAAAAAGGTCGACCTTGACCAGGTCAGCTGGGTACAGTAGATGTTTGATGTAGAAGTACTAATATGATTCATATTTTTGCTTGCAAGATCTAGTCCATCTTTGAGAGCATCCCTTTGGAGGGTTACTATTGTCTGTCAGAGGGAGTGTTGCCGAGCTACAGCAGGATGAGATACAGTTATTGAGAGACGTAGGATTATATTGGGTAGAAATCCTACCATAGCTGAGTTTCCATTAGCCTATGATATCATCCCTAGTAGAGATATGGGATGAGGATACATGCTCTTTCCATCTTCAAACAGCAGAGATGACAGTCACACTGGAGGATGTGTATAGGATCCTACGACTTCTAGTCTGAGGTGAGCCTGTCAAACTGAGAGGACCACGAGATTCATCTGAGGTTTTTGGAGATATGGAGTACTATTTGGGATAGGTGGCATAGATGAGGACCCAATCAGATCAGATATCATTGGCATCCATACTAGCAAGTCTGACACCCTTGGTACAGAGGGTGATGTTATGTATACTTGCTTTGGTTGTAGTGCCCAACACAAAGGATACAGTATTTTTAGCACCATTCACCCATCTTGTATGTAGGATGGAGAGCGATAGGGTGACTATCACATGGGGCTACAGTATGTTACCCCATCTTTATCATGATCTGAGTTAGTTGGTGAGGTACCAGCGAGAGAGTCTTACGGTGTGCACCCTGCTGCAGGTTTGGATGTTTGAGCATTATACATGTACAGGACCATAGGGTACTCATGTGATGGTAGATGCAAGCACACCTAGAGCCTTTGCATATCCACTAGTAGATTTCTGGCAACACAGAGATATCCTCTTTTGGAGGGTATGCTTTGACAGTATCCCAAGTAGAGATGTGATATGGAGACCTTACTGTGAGATGGTAGAGTGGTTGGATACTCGACATTAGTTGAGACACTCACAGTAGCGTAAGTTGTTGGAGGGTCCAACTAATCATGTCGTGATGCCCTATTATTATGATAGAGTGATGAGATAGTTTGGTTTGGTACAGGGGGTTCCTTGTATAGTACCGCAATATGTATATCCTACGAGATACTATCAGAGACCCGATGCCATATGTCGACTGATAGTAGATAATATTGTGGATAGTGAAATGGATGAGACGGAGGATATAGAGGTAGCACCTGAGAAATCCTATGCCGGTGTTACTAGAGGCTATATAAGATACTGGAGTTTACAGGGGACCCATCCTATCTTCCCCGATGACAACCCCATAGGTGATACAGGTCCTTTAGAGAGGCATCACCGAGGAGATGACATACTAGTAGGAGAGGAGGAGGAGGAGGATCAGAGAGATGAGGAGGATCCTCCCCTTGGGGGAGATCCTATGGAGGAGGAGAGAGCAGAGGAAGAAGCAGCAGAGATGCCCCCAGGTCATGGTACAGACACTGGTGACCATCCAGTCTATGTTACACCCCTGATATCACACCGACCTCCTTGAGAACATACAAAGACACCACCACCAAGGCCTAGACAGAGTGAGCAAGGGGAAAGTAGGCACTCCATGCCCCCACCATCTAGACCTTTTAGTGATATCTAGGCCAGAGATCTAGGTATGATATAGCTTTAGAATATTTTTGAATAATGATTTTATCATAGAAGAAGAAATTGAGTAAGCTTTACATTTTGAATTTTTGTAGGAAGTGTAGCAGAGTGGACGAGCTTTGTATCCGAGGTTCTAAAGGATACATGTGTATCCTACTGCTTGCCAGCTAGTGAGAGAGAGTCTCGTGAAGGACAAAGAGATCCCGGAAGACATGTAGAAATCTTTCTAAGTGTACGGAGAGAGTTGAGATTATGCAAGGAAAGAGAAGAGAGATTGATGGCTGACTTAGAGAGAGCCCGGGAGTAGATCCAGGAGATGAGCATATTGAGGAGTCACATACGGACTTCTGTTCTGAGATCCTCAGCCTCATATCATAGATCTGAGCGATCCAGGAGCCACTGACCTTCAGAGTATAGAGATAGAGATTGATAGATATGGCCCTTTGTGCCATATATGTATTGGACTCAAAAAGTTTATTTATGAAGAAAAATTTATTTTGGAACAATTAGTTCTATGGTTTATTACCTTTTTTATTTTCATCAATGCATAAAACTTAATAAAAGAAAGAGGAAAGGAAAATATGTATGAATGTATTCTAAATTACATAACTTATAAAATAATTATTCTATAAGGAACACATACATACATAAAG
>MU222741.1:30744-71720 GCA_018584345.1 Thuja plicata
CCAGAATCAACTCCAAAAGCACATTTCTTAGGATTTAACCTCATGTTATAATTCCTAATTCTTTCAAATATTTGTCTTAGAATGAACACATGATCTTCTCTTTGTATATATTTTGCCAAAATATCATTGACATAATCTTCCAAAATCTTATGAATGTAATCATGAAAAATCAAATTCATGGCGCATTGATAGGTAGCTCCCGCATCTCTTAATCCAAAAGGCATCATCACCCAACAGAATGTCCCCCAAGGTGTAATAAATGTGGTTTTAAGTTGATCTTTGACAGGAATAAAGATTTTATTATAACCTGAAAATCCATCCATAAAAGACAATAATGCATGACCCACTATTTAATCCACAATCATGTCAATATTAGGTAGCGGGAAGCCATCTTTTAAGGATGCTTTGTTTAAGTTGTGAAAATCAGTACACATTCATATTTTGTTTCCTCCTTTAGAAACAGCCACAATATTGGAAATCCATTCAGAATAATCAATAGAGCGGATGAATCCTGCACCTAGTAATTTTTCAATTTTAGCTTTTACCAATAAAGCGATGCTAGGATTCATCTTACGAATCTTTTGTTTCATAGGTTTAGCATTTGGCTTAAGGACAATATTGTGAGTGAAAATTTTGGGATCTATACCTAGCATATCTGAATATGTCCAAGCAAAGATATCCTTATATTCAAGTAAGAGATAAACCAATTGATCATGTTCATCTTAATTCAAATAGTTCCCAATTTTAATTGTTCTTTCCACATCATTCTCATCTACTTGAACCTTAATGGTCTCAGTTATTAATAAATTAATTTGTATGGGAGAATCTATTGGCAAAGGGGAAATATCCAATTCATCATGTTCTCCAAAATAAGCTTCATTATTCAGACATTATAACCTTCTCCTTTTATGATGAAATGTAGGTAGATCTTGATAAGCTCCTAAAAAGTCAGCAAGAGCTTCATCCTCAGGAAAGATTTCCAAATTTGGCTTTTGATCCATGTCAAGGAGAAGTGGATTAACCAATTTCAAATGTCCACCACAAATATGATTAACATTAAAAGGAAAGACTGATGGTTGCCTATAAGGATTAAATCCTAACCTATAAGTATAATCACCACCTTCATTATCCAGGGGTACTTGTATACCTTGTTCGTACTTACCACAACCTTTTCCCTTGAATCTAGCTTTCTTGAGTAAATGGTAACCAGAACCATACCTATCGGCCATATCAGATTGAGTTAAAGGAGTGGCATATGTCACAATGTCATAACAATTTGGTTTTATTGTCTCAATTGTTTCATCATGAGAAGCAACAACAAAGTTACTTTTTAACGCCTCAGAAAGTAGAGAGGGAATAAAAACTTGTTTTTCAAACTCAGTTTGTTCTTTCATCAATTCCAAATCCAACACTTTATATTCTCCTATGAAAGTAGGATTAAAATCCAATTTTCCCCAATCATCTTTCATCAAGGAGGAAGATGGGATCTCATCTTGTTTAACCTCAGGTGGTTGTTCAAGTTTTTTAATTGGTTGTATAGGCTCAGGAATCTTAGCATATTTTGTGTTTAAACAGGGATTTGGTTCATCATCCGCATGTAATGTGTACATTAGATTTTTGTATATGAACCTAACCTTGCGATGAAGAGTAGAAGGAACCACATGCATAGTATGTAACCAAGGTCTTCCTAATAGAAGATTATAATTGAGTGGTCCTAGCATAACATGGATAGGAGTGTAAAGAAGTACAAGACCAACTTTAATGGGAAGTGTAATAATACCCAAAGTTTTCTTTGCAATATTATCAAATCCATGAATAGGAATATTGTCTGGTTGAATAGTTGTAAGATCGGCTTTAATTGCCTTAAGCATATCCATGCTACAAACATTAAGCCCAGATCCATTATCAATCAATGTTCTATGAATGATACTTTGATTAATAGAGACAGCAACCATAAGAGCATCATATTGATTTTGCACCTCAATAGTAGGTAAATATTTTTCAGAAAATACAATAGGAGGTACAGAAGGCATAGTATGCATGCACTCCAGAAATGAATTAATGTTATCTTGATTAGGAGGTGTGGCAGGGAGAGTAGATAAGGCTTTTTGCAATGCCTCATGATATGTAGGGGAATTTTGAAGTAATTCCCATAAAGATATCTTAGTGGGAGTAGCGCGTAATTGTTCCACTAAGTCATATTCCTTAAAGGAAGAAGGTAACCTAGGTGCTTGAGGCAGCATAGGTTGAGAAGGAGGTAAAGTTGCTGGGATAGTAAGTTGAGGATTATTTCATGTGCGATAAGCATGCAAAATAGAATCCATGTTATCAAAGAAATCCAAGGGATCTCTGGGTTTTCCCTTAATAGTTATTTGAGTACATCCTTTTACTATCATCAAAGGTTTTGGAAATAACATTTTAGGTGTCTCGATGTTGCAAATAGAAGAATATGAAGGTAACCATGCATACACTCTATGGTAAAAGTCAATTGAAGAGGTTGTGGAGGAGGATGAAATAGGAATGAGATCCATGGGGATCTTGTTAGAACCATTTTCATTCTCACTTCCATGTACCTCATTAAGGGATCTATCCTTTTGTACAAAAAAATCTGCATCAAAGTATTCAAAACAAAAATCATACATGTTGAAATACTACAAGCATGAAAAATGTAAATGTTTTTGTATTTCTAAAGTAATTTTGCAATTTTTATGAATTTTGAAATATAAATGCAAAAGCATAAAAGAAAGTCTACTTCTGTATGCATACAAAATCTAATATGAAATGTGAATCTAAGACCAATGAAAAAGAAAGAGTTGTCTATCACGGGTTCACCAAAATGTAACATATGAAATAGGGGGGTTTGAATGTTTATGTTACTAAAATGTAAGATATGATTATGATAAGGTATAAAATGATTGATTTGATTTATAGATTGATTGTGAATTGATTATCTTGAAATGTAAAGTGTTGATGTGTAAATTGTCCTTTAAGTTGCCTAGAATTGTATTGAATTCTTTTAACCTTAATTGAATTGTACTGATTAAGTATTGCAATTGTGATTAAGAAGAAGATAAGATGTTCCTTTTTTGTCCTCAAATGCACAAATAGGAGATCCGAGTTGATCAACCCAAGAGAAGGGTTAATGCACAAATGAATCAATTATTTAGAAAGGAGAATAATAAAGGAGATACCTTAAATTCTATTAATTATATGTATAGAAATGATATATGATAGTAATTGAAAAGATATGAGAAATGCACTAACCTTGAAATATTGCAGATCAAAGAATGCTATTTTATGAGGTCTGTAGACAGTTTCTGGAAAAACTGACAGTTGATACCAAACTGAAATGCAGAGATGAACAAAACCCAGAAATCATTTTCCATTCTAATGTCGTCTTATGAAAAAGTTCAACCTTGACCCACAAATGTCAACCCTGACCCAATAATGTCGACCTTGACCTGCACAAATCTGAAAGTGACTTTGTTCGCAGATCCTGAAAGTTTGCCGAAAAGGGTATCCAGATCTGGGTTCAGATCCACTATTTTGTACCTGTACCTACTAGAAAAAGGAGATTGTTTTGTTGTGGGGGAGGGGTTTGCCTTATTCAAACCCCAATTTAGGAATTAACCTTGAAATCAATAAAGTACAGAATGCTAACATGTAGTAGAATTGAATCTAACAATGAATCTATGATATTCAATAGATATGTAATTGAAATTTGAATGTATGCAAGTATGTAAGTATGAAATCATGAACTTAATATGAACCATAAACCTCCATGATTGTATGCTTGAAATCCACTTTGAAGAGATGATGAAAGAGTCTTGAAGAGGCACAAAGGATCTTGAAGGAAGATCACACCACCATGATGGCTAGATCTAGGACTTTGATGATGAATCTTGAATGTTTGCACCTAATCCCTTCAAAGGCTTGAGAGCTTGAATCCTTGATCTTCAATGGAAAACTTGAATTCTTGAGGAGAAGACTTGAACACCTTGAGGACTTGAAAATGGATGCTTGAACTTTATGCTTCTTGACAAAATCTTGATTAGATATTTTTGCACTTAGAAGACTTAGAGAAAATGAGAGAGAGAGACTTCCTTTTATATGAAAATAGGGAAAAATCTCCTAAGGAGGCCTACATACAAGAATTAAATTCCCATTAAAGCCTTTACCCCTAGGAAAGGACCTATATTAAATATAATTTTGGAATTAATGCTTTGAAACGTAAACAACCGTCCCAGAAGTGGGAAAACTAAATTTTTTATGAGCCTCGACAGCCGACAAGTTTCCTCATTTGAAAGGGGGACCCAGGTTAGGGTTGAGGTTGACCCTGACCCAGGGGGTTAGAACCCTTGGAAAATATGCCAGGTGGGGTAGGAGTTGCACGGAGAGGCCCAATCAGGGTCCTGAACCAGCACAGAAGCATGGGATGATGCAGAAACAGGATGATGATATGGTAGAGGTCAAAAACATGCTGTAAGGAGGGCTAAATGCTCTTAACATGGAAGTGCTTCCATTTTAAGATGATACACTTGTATGTAATAAACTATGAATTTTATATCATGCATCTAGTTTTGTAGCCGTATATACAGGTACAAGAAATAGAGAGGCAAGGAGAATATGATACACATGCAAGAAAGAGAAATTCAAGTATGCAGTTGCAAGTCATGTTGGTTATTTGAACATCATAATAAGCTTTATTATTCTAAGTAGATTTATTATCATTTTAGATTGCAGTTAAATGATATAAAAACTAGGTTGACACTATGTATTAATGTAGTATGTCATTGTTTAAAAAGAAAAAAATATTGCAAATTAGATATGTTTAGAGTAGTATAAATAGTTTTTTTAATGTCCAATCTAGTGTTATGAATTTTGGGCATTACATATAACTCTCCCATTTATTTTTCAAAAGTTATAATACTGCATATGGTAGAAGATTTTCAGCACTCATGTGTTATGGAATTTAATGAACAGTGGAAGTTTTTCAGCACTCGGTAGAAGTTTTTCAGCACTCAATATCTTCCTAATCTTGCACAATCACGTGAAGAAAATCTATGTTTTGTTCTTTTAAATTTATTTTCTGATTTACAGTTTTTTTAATTAAAAAAATACTTGTAATTCACTAATAGAAAGGCGTATAATGCATTCAAGAAAAAGGCTTTAGAGGCTACTAAGTCTTTTGTACTAGAAAACACCTTTTTCTAGGTAATTTAAGGCCATCAATGGAAACTTACAATCCTAAAAAATTAGTATACCATTAATGGCTTCATAATTATTAAGTGAAAGGAAATTTTCTGATTTGGAACCCCCTTTGGTGATCATTCTTTAAGTATGACTTCGAGCATTGGATGCCCAAAGACATGAAGAGAGAAATACAAACGAACATTGGTTGTATTTGAAGCTAGCTAAATTTACCAAATTAAGTTTATATTTTTGTAATTTCTTTGTTGAAATTGTGTTGTAACCATAATGAAATAGATGCATTTATCATGTAAAACCATCTCTATCTGGAAAAACCTATTTTCCATGCATATTCTACGCAGCTGCATGTGCATTCTTGATTTAGAGTGGGAAAATCTTATTTTGGATGCGAGGGAGAGAAGCCTAACACATAAAGAACATGCACATAAACATGACCGCTGGGAAATATAAATGTAGATATCACAACAAATAAGAAATATAAATGTAGATATCATGGTCAAAATTGTTTGAAGACAACATAATTATATGGTATACCCAAACAATACAACGCAACCGCTACTCCTCCAGTTCTAAGTTGGCACTGTATGATCCAAGAACCATAAATAATTAGGAATAAATTTAGAGAGTGGAGGAGGAGCGCCATTATGACCAAAATAATATAGGGATCCCTTATATTATTTTAGTCATTATGGCCCTCCTCCTCCACTTTCTAGATTTATTCCTAATTATCTATGGTTTTTGGATCGTGCAGTGCCAACTTAGAACTGGAGGAGTAGTGGTTGCATTGCATTGTATGGGTATACCACTGATTATGTTGTGTCTCCAAACAATTGTGACCATGATGCCTACATTTCTATTTCTCAGTTGTTGTGTCCCAAGATCCCTTATGGCCCTTTATGACCCTTTACGATCCCTAAGAATACATCTTAGAGATCTTAAAGTGTCGTAAAGAGTCATAAGAGACTCTTAGGAGGGGCGAGATGAGCTTCCACCTTCACGTGGTTGGCCTTGTTAAGTAGAGAATGTTAAAATATTCTTGAAACAAAGAAAAGCTCAAACTATATTTTTTTTAACAACATTTCACACCGTCGCAATACCCAATTTGGTGGTAAAATATAAGGTGAAAAAGAAAAAATACTGCCACATCCATTGAAGTGGGGATGGAATTATTTAAATCTAAAGATTTAGAGACATAAATAACACATTATTTAGACAATTAGTGGGGATTTTCATTTGTTTAACTATAGCTATGAAGCAATTGTATAAGTTTTTTTACCATTGATGATTTGAATCAAACTTTATGAATCATTATTAGGAAAGAAGAAATATTATCACACTTCATGATCTACCATAAGGGATTACATTATGTGAAGGAAAATAGAAATTTACCTTTGTGTGAAAGTTTTTTATTGCAGTGGCCTTTGATTCATTATTTGATTGAAACAATATTTTATTGCCCATTCTTGATTCTAGGGTCAACATGGTCTCACTAAAACCTTGAGTATCCTCATTTAACCCTCTCATTGAGTCTTTTAATTGCTTGTGAGTTTGGATTCACCTCTCAAATCTTCCTCTCCATTTTTGGTATAATTCTTGCTACATTGGAATTGGTTAGTCCTCGAGATGTTTTATAATAGTGGTTTACGCCACTATAATGTTCTCTCAAACCACCTATGCATGTATTCTTGTGGATTTAGATTTTTCTATATCTCTCTTGACCAAGGTTGTTTTTTAATTTGTTGATAGCTCTTGGAGATAGAATTTGGATTATGAAGGAATTCACTTATGATATTTTGCTACCAGTCATCTGGCATTTGTTTGTCCTCACTCAAATGTCTCGTATTTTTCCTCATAATAGAAGAATGCATTGCATAAACACCTCACTATGGAGGTGGATAAGGATGTTTATAATCCAAAGGATTTTTCTCCTCTACTTCTATTGAGGTGATAATTCATGATGCTTCTATATCACCTATGATCATTCTCTTTGTTCTCCACCTCTATTCTTATGGATGGCATTGGTGTGCTTCCTTTGGTTTGTGTGGAGACATCTCATCAATCTACTTTCCCAATTATGACCATAATTCTCATGTGACATTCCATTTTGGGGTCCCAAAGAGAGTTTCTTCTCCTTCTTCTCCTATCTCTATAGATAAATAATGAGTTCTCAAGAACTATAGTACAATAAAAGAAGGGAAGTCTTCCAAAATATGTTTCATCATCTCATGCTCAGATCAAGAGTGTGYRTCTTMCTAATTCTWMTTAWAGAATTATTTAATGTTTTRTAATTATTTGTTATTGASAACTTGAGAYACATGAMAAWCTATCTTCTAATTTCCTTACTAATTTCTAGATGAATTTTTTTTTCTTTTGGGACAGGATTGYGTTAAGCATCYAGGARMAAGTAGAAAGGAAAGAMTATCTCAATGCCACAAACACTTGGGATTTMTTGGAAGGAGAAATTMTGGCATACTCCAATCAAGTGGTATGTTTTKTTTTWACATACAAATAGCCAATACTTTTTTGAAAAATGGTTAAKTTTTCTATTGAAATCCTTTTTTTTYGTTTTATGCATAACTTTTACAACTTCCTTCATGACGATTCATAYAGTGAYACTWTTKCCTCAGTTKKTAYAGACTCCATGAAGAGMTTCTCTAAAAATAGTCCTCAACACTATGAAAAATATCTAATGTCCAGGAAGAACACAKGACAAATTAAACCRGGATTTAGTTCTTYAGACCTTTTTACTTTGATGAATGGGCCCATTCGGAAAAAACTCAAGATCATTCCATCAAATGTAACGTAAGAATTCCTTTTACTATACCATTTTTATCTTCATATATTGAATTCTGAAACTAAAGGCATTCCTTACCATCTCCATTTTGATTTTTTTAAAATTTTCTTCCAATTAATGAAATTGACTCCCTTAACATCATTGTTATTTTTATTTGTAAGATGGGGTGAAGGTCCAGATGTGTTCAGTGCTTTGATGAATGAAATTTAATGCCACCTTATGGAACAAATCCTCCCTATTCTGCTATGTATCCATCTGGAGGAATTTATGGCCATCCATCAGTACCTCCTGTAAGTTCTAATACCTTGAGTTTTGTCATTCTTGTCTTTTCAAATATTTAATACTTATAATTTGAAAGTATGCATCTGTCTATGTGATTTTTCTTTTTAGGTAAGTCAATAATGAAGGAGATGGTCATTGCCTTTTGTTACCTAGATTTTAGCATGTATTTTTTTCTATTTTTATTGTTGACATATGGCCTATTTTACTATCCTAATTTTCTAACATTGTGGTCTTGATTGCAACTTTAGGGTGCACACGCATTCACTCAATATGGAATACCATCAAATGACAATCCTACAGATGTCGTACTAGTAATTACTGAAATATTGTAGGCAGTAATTATATGGAAAATGATTGTAAGAATTTTTAGCACTCAGTTGTTATTGTTTTAATCTTTTAAGAAATGTTTTGAATGGAAATTTGATATCTACTTTCTGTGGATAGACTTCAGTTGCACAAAATATAGATGCAGATCCAAAGTCCTTGGGAGGTAAAGGACGGAGTTCAATGAAAAGGGTAAAAGGAAGTTTGGGAAAGCTTGAAATAGTTACAAGTAAAGGAGAGGGTGGAAAAGCAGCACCTGCTACTGCAAATGGTACCTTCTCACAAAGGTAGATATTCAAGGCTTCTAAATTTGATAAACTTATTAAACTTTAATAATCAGTGGGAAGGTCTAGGATGTTGCCTAGATAAATTAGTTTCTATTCTAGGCAACTCCCATTTTATTACCTTCTTATGTTTATAACTTATATGTTAGTGATCTAAATAGAACTGCCAGTTTCAATGGGGACAGTGGCAGCAAAGGTTCAAGTGAAGGTAGTGAGGAAGGCAATTCACTAAATGTAAGAAAATTTGTTTTGTATTTCTTGTACAAAAATGTATGGATGTTGGTCTCATTATTTTCTCTCTTTTTTGTGTTACTTTTGCAAATACCCTTGTGATGTTATATATTATTTTACAAAGATGTTGCATTCTTTTCTAGATATGTCTTAGGGGTTGGAAACTGGGAGGAAAAGAAGCTTTGAATCACTAACCATGAATGGTATGCTTATTTCTAAATTTTATTTAATTATTTCATTTTAGGCACTTGATGTATTTTCCTGAATCCTACTTGTACTTATCAGACAGTCACAGTCTTCTAGTTTTTGGATGAACTAATTTGGTAGTACCAATTGTTTTACATTTATTTGGCTAACCGCTAATGAAATTATCCTAATAAAGCACATGAAATCATGGTTCCAAAATAAGTAAAACCACAATTACTGAAAATAGTGACACTAGGACACTAAACTCTTAAAAAATCTAAAGCGACACTAGAAAAATACATGCGACGTCGAACCGTCAGAAATTGTCGATGGCTCAACGTCGCATGTATAGAAAATTCATCGCAAGTCTGTCGTAATTGCAACACTAAAACTATGATGCCTAGGTGTCGTAATAGCGACAGATAAAATGTAATGACAACATGATAAACATTATAGCTAGCTCGTATTGTGACACCTAGACGTCACTTTCTTTGGGCGTGCGATGAATTTTCTATACATGCAAAGTTGAGCCATCAAAAATTGTTGATGGCTCGATGTCACATGTATAGAAAATTCACCGCACATCTGAAAAAATTGACAGCTAAGATGTGACGCCTACGTGTCATAATATCAACAGATAAAATGTGATGCCTAAGTGTCGTAATAGTGACAACTAAAATGTGATGCCTACGTGTCGTAATAGCAACAAATAATATGTGATGCCTACGTGTCGTAATAGCGACAACTAAAATATGTAATGACAACATGGTAACCATCATAGCCAGCTCGTATTGTGACGGTTAACTTACCATCACAATAACGATAGACGGTACAGTCGTCATTTTTTTTGACACCAAAACTGTAACACTGGTCTCTGTGGCTAGGCTGATGGGACGGTGTCAGAAAAGTGACACATAGACATTAAAAATGGTCCCAAATGTTGTAGTGGAAGATAAATAAAGACTTAATATTGTGGTACTAAGTTTTTGGGTTGATTTAATGGAATATTTTTGAGGCCATTGATTCACNCCCTCTTAGTTATTGTAACAAAGGTCTCATCACATAAAGAGCATATATAGATCTCTCCTGTCACAGAGGACATGTTGAAGAACCAGTCTCCAAAAATTGGGACAGATGTAGGGCAGTGGAACAGTGTCAATCATGATCTCAACCTTGCTAACTTGGATATGGACATAATTGTGGATTCCTTAATATTGAATGTGGTGAAAGACAAACTTAATGAGGTAATTAGTGGGTTAGACCATTCTCAAGAAGACGTGGTATTAGGATACCAGGTCCACCAGTTATATGAGGAAGGGATGTCAGTGGATGGCACCTCAGTAGAGACTGCAATTGCATGCCCAATTTTTCAAACAACACTAGATACGAGGAAGAATGTAAAGATTGTTTGCCTTAAGAGGCCAAGGGGATGTCCTTCAAAGGTGAGTAAGCTAAAGGAGGATATTTCCATAGGAACACAACTAACTATAACCTTTCAGAGGAGTCCCAGAAAATGCAAGGAAGAGGCCTCAGTCTTGATCTCAAAAGAACTATTTGGAAGTAGGAGGGCGATAAGCTCTCCAAAAGAAGTATGAGGATTTTTTCATGGAATGTTAGAGGCTTGAATGCGTCTAACAAAGCTAGCCTCATTAAATATCATATTCATGTGGGGGGAGAAAACTTGATGTTCCTACAAGAGACTAAGCTCTCGAAAGAAGCATGGATTAAACTTCTCACAACTTGGCAACATTAGGGCTTCTTTCACTTGTCCTCGGTTGGTGCTTCAGGGGGTTTGGCTATTCTCTACAATAGACACAAATACCAAGTCTCTCTCCTATAAAAATATGCTAATTGGATGGTAGTGGAAGTCTCAATCTTTTCTCTCTTTTATCCTAATCAATGTGTATGGCCCTACTTCACTGGTAGGAAAACAAAGGCTTTGGAATTCACTCTCACAGCTCATGGTAGGGCTTCAAGGCTACAAAGTTATCCTGGTGGGATTTTAATGCCACCTTAGGCTAGCAAGACAAAATGGGGGGAGCTAATCCATCTCCGGCTAAAGTTACAAATGAATTTCAGGATTTCATTGATGGTAATCAATTATTAGATTGTGTCCCTATAAATGGGAAAATTTCATGGTCCAACAAGCAAAAAGGGTATTTCATTCCTCCATTCTTTCCTTAACTGGGTCAGATCACCTTGCAGTAATCGCATAAATTCAGCTTGCTCCTTTGAATCATAGACCCCATCCATATTTCAAAATAGATAAAATGTGGTTTAGGGACCCAAAATTTCTTACATTACTATAAATTTGGTGGCTCCATACCCCATTTGTGGTTGGTTCATCTATACATTCACATTGGCCAAAAAACTGGCTTTTATGAAATTGAAAATTAAGCAATGGAATAAAACTTCTTTGGGAAATATTTTTAAGCAGAAAGCTGATCTACAATGGAAATTAGAAGGCATAAATGAGTCCATCTTGAATAAAGGAATGAACCTTGAAGTTTATGAGGATAAAAAACTATCCATTTAAAACTAGACAAAGTGCTTCTTAGAGAGGAAATATCCTAGAGGCAAAGATCAAGGGAGTTGTGGCTTCAGGAAATACCTCCTTTTTCCACATGTCAGCCAAAATTAAAAGACATAGAAACTCAATTTTCCAAATTAAGGATGGAAATGGTTTGATTCTCAATAAAAAAAAGGATATCCAAATGGAAGCCATCATATTTTTTCAGATCTCCTTTCTATGGAGATAGATGCAAACCCCAATCAGGCCCCTCCCATAATAAACTACATCACGACTATTGTTTTAGACTTGGATAACAATGCTTTGCTGGCTCCATTTTCATTGGAAGAAGTAAGATCCTCAGTTTTTTCTATGAATGCAGATAAGGCTCCAGGACCAGATGGTTTGACCCCTTTCTATTTTTAGAAATGCTGGGATTTCATGGGCATGGATACCCTCAAGGCAGCTGAGGAATCAAAAATACATGCATGTATGTTCAAGAAGTTTAACAACACAGTCATCAATCTTATCCCCAAGTGTCAACACTCCTCTTCCTTTGCAGATTTTAGGCCAATCTCCCTATGTAACACTATTTACAAAATATTTTAAAAAACAATGGCCTCTCGGCTAGGTAAACTGATTCCCAAAATCATCTCAGAAAAACAAGGTGGTTTTGTCCCCGGAAAAGACACTATGGAAGGCACCCTTATAGCACATGAAGTTCTCCATTCTATCAAAGAAGAAGGCCTCCTGACAATGATTCTCAAACTACATATGACCAAAGCATATGATAGGGTCAATTGGAAATTTTTGAGCGTAGTTATGGACAAAATGGGCTTTGAAAAAAAATAGATCAAATGGATTATGTCCTGCATATCAGGAGAAAAATTCTTAGTCATGGTGGTAAATGGTACCACATGTGGATATTTATCCTCATCTCAAGGGGTCACAAAGGGGGATTCTCTTTCTCCCTTTCTCTTCAAAATTTTGGCTGAAGGGCTTTGTCGACTCATCTCTTTCAAAAAATCCTTGGGCCAGTGAGAAGGTATCAACATCAAATAATCACATTTAGCAATGTCACATACTCTCTTTGCAGATGATTCCTTATTATTTGGTAAAGGTTGTGTCAAGGAACAAATAGTTATAAAGAAAACCCTGGAATAATATTGTGAGGCCTCAGGCTAGAAATTAAATGAGACAACGTCAAATTTTTTTCTCTTTAATATTAATCCTAAAGAAAGTAGAGTTATCCAAAGGACTCTGGGATTTTTAGTGGCATGAACACCATGCAAGTACCTTGGTATCCCATTCTTCCAAGACAAGGCCAAAACTAAATTTTGGGATGGAGTCTTGCCAAGTATCAAGGAAATAATTGCATCTTGGAAGGCAAGGTGGCTATCACTTCCAGGGAGAATCTTATTAGCCAAATCTATTTTAATCTCAATCCCTAACTATATCATGTAAGTTATCCTTGATCCCCAAAGGGTGATGAAAAATATATCAAAATGTTTGAGGTAATTCATTTGGAAGGGGAATATGGGTTATAAAACAAAGGTCTCTTTGGTTTTTGGAACAACTTTTACAAACCTAGAGAGAGTGGAGGTTTAGGCTTCCATAGAATTCATGAAATAAATATCAACCTAGGTGCAAAGCTGTCATGGAAAATATATGAATTCCCAAAAAAACTTTGGGCTAAGGTCATCAAACTCAAGTATCTTGACTCTGATGATCCAGCAAGAATCTTCTCAATTAATAACCCCCCTATAGGTTCAGTAACGTGGAATTTTATTGTTAAAAGCAAAGACATCATCCTCCCTCATCTTTCATGGAAAATCAACTCGGGTTCTCAGGATTTGTTCTGGATATACTCTTGGAATGGCTCTCCTCAAATATCCACCTTGATGAATTTGCAAAGGGCTAGAACCATTATAGATAAATGTTGGGGGGAGAGGGTAGACGACTACTTCTCTAGGATAGATGGTATCATTAAATGGAGGGCTTTTCTTATTTACCCATTCCACAATCAGAGAAATTGGAACTTGAGGGAATTATAAAACAATGGTTCATATCCATTAATGGTGAAATGGATCGCTTGATATGGACCACAAGAAACTCAATAAAATATACAATAAAAGAGGGTTACCAATCTTTGGTCACAACTCCTAACTCTTTTAATTGCATCCTAAAGTTTACTTGGCATAATTCAATTTTACCTAAAATTGGGATTTTTTTTTTGTGGTTGGCAATTCAAGATAGGATTCTATCTAGTACATGCCTAAAATGACTTGGGATCACTGAAACCTTCCCCTGCCTCCTTTGTGGTTCAGTAATGGAGGAATCTAATCATCTTCTGGCAGGGTGTGATTTTGTACAAAAAATATGGCAATGGTCTTTAAGTAAACTCTGGTGGCATGGCCCCCTTCACTTCTCACTAAAGCTGATCCTATATTAGTGGCCTCTTCTACATCAAGAATCCTTCTTCTCAGTAATCTAGCGAGTAATCCTAGCTACAGTGGTCTGGTTCCTATGGTGGGAGAGAAACAAAATAATCTTTAGAAAATAGTTCTCCTTGGAGAGATATGTTTGCATAATGGTGGAGAAATATGTTTCGAAGATGGTCAAAGCACATGTCTTAGAGGTAAAGGCACTTTCCTCAACCTTTACATCATCTGATAACATTACACTTAAAAATTGAAAACAAATTATGATCCCGTTCAAAGGGGTACTTATTGGTAAAAATGTCCAAACAACAAGTCAGAAAAGACGTCAAATGGATTCCTCCTGACCCCAATCTCATTAAACTAAATTTTGATGGTGCATGTAAAGGCAATCCTGGTAAGTCTAGTGTGGGTTTTGTACTTAGAATATTTGATAAATCTATCATTGTAGCTGCACACTTTAGACTCCCCGATGGCACAAAATACATGGATGAAGACAAGGCAACAATATGTGGGGTCAGAATGGCTATTCGCATTGGAGTGACTGACCTTCATATTGAAGGTGATACCCTCTTAATTATATCTTCCTTATCATCTAAATCTCCATTAAACTAGGAGCTTCAATACATATTATAAGAAGTAATCAAACTCCTCCATGTCTTCTCTTCATACACAATCTCGCACTGTTATAGGGAGGTCAATAAATTAGTTGACTTGTTATCCAATTTGGGAGTGGTTGGAGCTGAGGTGGAATGGGAATCAGAATATGTGAAGGTACAGTGGGATGATCTGCTAGTCTTTTTAAGGGAGGAATTCTCCCAGTAACACGTGCGATGGACCTCAGCTGGTTTTGTATATGGGAAGGCAGGTAACACATCTCTATTATCCATCAAAAGGTACGCAAAGGTGTCCTTTGTTAGTATTCTTAGCTGGATCACCTGTTCAGTACGAAAGGGTGGATGATTGAATCATGTTCCTATCACATTAAGACATCTTTGACATAGAGGAGTGGCCAAGTTGCTTTGAGTTGAAACATGATTTTAAGTGATACGAGGTCAGCAAAGGAAATGGCACTCGGCATAGAATGTAGAGTGTCCAAGGGAGGACATTATATAATGCTAAGTTCCCAAGGAAATCGATGTTGTTAATAAGAGTGTAGGGCATACAGATTTAGCTGATCTCCAATGCGTGTGATATTAATTTTGGAGCCTCTTCACATTTTCACTCATCATGAAGATTAATGCCGTAATGGGATACTTAATCTCCCCATTTCCATCTCTGTATCCAGCTCTCTCTATTCTCTTTTCTATAGATAACATCACTATAGGATTTTGGAAGGGGTAAACATGGATTACAGAGGGCTTAACCTGAGGATTTCTCTGCAAATTAAGGATTGGGAACACCCAGTGTTAGGCCCCTACTTGGGCAGGCAAATGAAAGTAGCATTCAAGACACTCTCGGGTCATATTATCTAGTCGATTAGGGGCATTATAAGCGATGATATTCTACTACTCGACGCTCCTAGACACATCTTCCATTCCTAGGTGGTCTCAGTTTTTCTGTCAAATTGGTATGATATAATTCCATACTGCAATATTTTTCTACAAATGGCTTCCAAGCTTCTAAAGCTAGAATTTTTTGCGGAAGGGGAGCTCCACGTGGCTATCAGAGGGTATCATCTACCGAGCTCTAGTGACTGGGTTGGGGGCCTCTTCCCTTCTGCTCATTTGGAGAATAAAAAGGAGTTCATGCGACTGTATGATATCCTTAAGCTGGCATTGGAGGGTCGTGATCTCCACCACCTCAGGCGATAAATTTCAAAGTTCATGGACATTCTTTCCAACGGGATGGTGGCAAATGCATTTCTACTATTTGAAAGATTGTCAATTATGTTGGCTTATGTAGAGAATGCTGAAATAGTGGCATCCCCACCTAATATCAATACCCCTACATCATCTGCAACTTCCTTGGTTGGGCGAGGATCATCCAAAGGGAAAGCTAAAGTGGGAGCTCTGTAGAAATCTGGTCCAGATGACCATTTTTTGGTGGAGATTACCCCTTATAGGTTAAAGAAATGGTTTTTGTAGGTAGGCACTGAACTCATGGAGTCTCATCATGTATGTTTTGCCCTAATTGCCACCAAATTAGATAAATTTTTGTTTTGTAGTCTGCTCCTCAGACAGGTTTTTAGTATAGTTTTAATGAGTGGCATTCTCCATCATTTCCATAGTGTTTTTAGTTTGTCTATTGTATAAGTTATGTAATTAAGATGATTGGGCTGAGATAGAGGGTTTTCTTCCCTGCTTCTTTCCCTCTTGAGCTCTTCAAGTAGTGTAAATTTTATAAATATTATTATATTATAATGGCAATGTCATTTTGCCCAAAAAGAAAATCAATTTTGAATTAAAATATGGAGTTAGGATTTTAATGGGATTTTATTACAAATTTGATAGCAATAGGAGTAACGAGACATTTTAATAAATATTAACTTATATGTAGTGTTTAAATGCACCCTTGTAAAGTGTAAATTTCTAAGATAATTTAATATAATTGATTCTTTTAAATTAATACAGTAATGATATAAATTGAGACATTTTGATATTAGCTAACTGTTTTAAGATGGACCTTAAGTATAAAATACACGAATAATTTAATTGAGTTAAATAATAAGGTCATTTAAAAGACATTTATATAGTGTTTTGATTTAAACCTAAAGGGTGGCAAAACCTTTGCTTCACTGATATCCTTAGTAAACCTAAAGGGTGGCAGAAGCTTTTCTTCACTAATATCTTCACAATTGAGGCCAATGTTTTTGTGCAGGGTTCTAATTTTTTGAAAAGTATTTGGAAAGCCTGGAAGTATGTTAAAAATTTTCTGGGTAATAATGTACCAACTGAAGAGAATGATGGAATATGGGGCCTCAAATCCATTTGGTGGAATTTGAAACATGGCAGTAAACCCTTGGCTCTCCTACAAGGATGTTCAGCTAGAAAATGGGCGGAGAAATGTGTTGCTACCTTTAAAGATATTTTACAGTAGAGAGAGCTTTCCCCATGGGAACAAATTGAATCATAGTTCAGTATCCCCATATTCTAATGGATAACCTTGTCTATTCTTTCTGCTGCCCTTGATACCATTAAACCCTTTAATGATTGCTTCTCTATTACCTCCTGTAACTTCCAGCTCTGTTGGCCTGATAGCACTTCCCTCCACCTTGGTAAATCCAGATATATATACCAACTCCTAATGAAAAAATCTGATATTTTCTCCCATATTAATCTCAAATGGGGTCTCCAGATACAAGACTCTAAATGAAACAAATTCTTCAAACTAGTTTGGAGCAGACCCTTGGAACCAAAAATAACCTATTTTTTGTGGAAACTCTTTCTTCATAAACTTCCATTTAGGAAGCCTAGGGAGAACCCAACCCTTGCTTGGTCTGTAAACAACAAGATTCTATGTCACATGTCTTCTTTGAGTCTCTGTTTGCCTCTAAAATTTGGAACATGTTTGGTCTTTCCTATAATACCCATCTTAATTCCTTAAACATTATCTCTGGTTCCATTAATAGCAGCAAATTTTGTAAGACCTTTTCGTCTATATTATCTATTGTTATTTTATGGAATGTCTGGAAAGCTCGAAATAATGATGTGCTTGTAGGAAAGGACATGAATCTTACTGAGTGTCACAGAAGGCTCATCTTTCTTGATATTGCTCTGCAGGTCACAATAGTGATTAAGATGAAGGAGAGAAAGTTCCTTCAGATTTTGAAAGAAGGAAGAGCCACTATAGAGAAGACTGACATTGCAAATGGATATACCACCTTAAAGGACAAGGAAGAGTTTGAAGTCACCCGTGCAGAATTCGTTCAGCAACTCAAATAGTCAAAATAGAGGAAGGAGAACATGGAGCCTGCAGAGCATATAGCAGACCTCGGAGGCCGAGACCATGAAATTTCTAATGATGCAGATGAGGAGGATGAGACCCATTCTCCTTAGTTTCAAAAACAACAACTCTTTTTGATATTTTTTATATATATGATGGTTATACAATGTAATTTCTATTAGTACTGATCTCAGTACTACCGAGTCTCTTGTGATACTTTGAAAACTCATTACCGATGATGTTTTAGATCTGTTTATACTTTATACGCAATAGAAAAAAAGTTTTGGATAATATAATGTAATAAATAAATGAGGTTATATAGGATAAATCGTTTCATTAATTAATTGATAAAAAATTTAGTAATCTTATTACAGTTGACATTCATATTTAATTATTTCATTAAAATGAATAATAACAGATTATGATAATCAGATGTATTTTTAAGTTGACTTACTTAATAGGGTAATTGCTAAGGGACAGAGTAAATAGTCATACGGTGGTTTTAATAAGATGAGTTATAATGTTATGATTTTATTAAAATGAATAGACGATATTGAATCAACATAAGGGCTTAACTTAACTTAACTGAATATGGTAGTTTAGTAATTCCCACCAAACTCTATTAAATGATATTTTTCTTCGAAAGCTCAAAATTAATGGAGATAATTAAATATGATAATATTAATCATTCCAATTAATGCCTCGTTAAACCCTAGGAAAGGGGATGACTTAATTAATGTAATTGTGATTGTTATATGATTGAACCTCATTTGAAATTATTAATTCCATAATTAAATTTATTTTTATTTTGGTATGTTTTCACTGTAAATTTTAGACACAACATTAAATATGTGTTACCACAAAATGCACTGACATCTTATTACGACATATTCGAATTCAAACAAAAAGCTACATTGAAAGAGCATACACAGTAATCGGGCTTTTCACAGTGTAAGTCCCATAGCTCCAAGTTAAGGCCCCTGAAAGCAATGTGTCGTTACCTAGGGATCCACCTTCAATCGTAGCATTGTATGATAGCTTCTGGTTTAGAGATGAAAATGATAATGTGTCTGGTTCCTGCACTGTCACACTCATTCAAGAGGGTGCACTTACAATGGCAGTGTATGTACTTTCTACAACTCCTACATTGGTAACAGTTCTCAGAAATTTAGCTTGAAAATATTTTCCTGGGGTAGTAAAAACCATTATTGTAGGGTAGTTAAGTTCTCGTGTTCCATTTTTAGATGGTTTTAGAAGGTCACAACTTCTCAAGTATCCTGTCACCAAACACAAACTGGTATCATTGTAACCTTCCCTGCACAGCATATTGATGTAATCCTCTACACCTGCATCATAAACAAGCTCTGGATTGACTGCATCATTGGATTAATTTGGCCAGCCCCATACCCAAGTTCTGCATCCACATTCCGAGGCAATGTTTGGTCCATCACAAGTTATACTGTCATGGATTTGGTCTTGCCAAAACTAGTCATTGGATTTTCTCTGTTATAGAATTTATTTATTTAATAGAGATATTCAAGTAATTAAATACCTGTAGTCAAGAGAGAAGACTTCATAACGGTAGGAGACCAATCTTTATGATAAGACTTAACAAACCCTGCAGCTCCTGTAGCTTGAGGGCATGCCATGGATGTTCCTGATATTATATTAAAGTTAGAAACCCTCGTGTCTTGTGGATATACAGTAAGTGACACATTTTTGGCCCAAGATGGCAGGATGTTCACACCTGGTGCAGTGATATCCGGCTGATAACACATGTCGTTATATCATACACTTTCCATTAAACAAATGTGGCTTCCAACCGATTTCGGGGTTACTTTCCATGGAACAAATGTGGGTTATAATGCTGCTTCAAATTAGATATGGGGTGCAGAGAATTGGAAGTATTTTGCTTGATAATTTAAACTATAACTTGAATTAAACAAAACAATACATACCTTGAGAATGTCTGGTGTGATGAGAATGATGCCACTATTGGTGCAGGTGCTTTGGGAGTGGTAGTTTTTTGAATTTTTGCAATTGGAGAGCTGGGTTGCAGATATAATTAATAAGTACTAATCTTCCACGCCTCCCAACATATTTATCTTCATTGTAAAATTACAAATTTGATGCAATTCACCTAGCTGAGTTTATGTAAGACAACACAATTTTCCCATTTTTAGTAGAAATTTGAGACGCGGGGTTTAGCCATGCGCTTGCTATTTCATCATATCCATCAGAAATTATAATAACACCTACACCGCCAGCCAGAAGAACTGAATGATCTAGTGGAAAACTGGGACTACTGTTATCGTAATAGCAAACGACAATCTTTCCTTCGACTTTTGTTTGATCCAGAGAACCCAATTGACCACTGAAGATTACATAAAAATAATAGATTTTGAGAATTCTGATAAAATCATTAATGATTTATAAATAATATTAGATATTTTATGTTAAAGTTAAATTTTGGAGGCATTTATGTGTTGTTTGTTACCTAGAATTAGCTGAAGTAAAGCCTCCAGAAACATTAGCAACATCACCTCCATATACCGAAGGATACCATGGTTTCTCCATCGTGTATGCATTTACAGCAATCCCCTGTATAGTGTTATTCAAAATAAATCTCTAGCAGCTAATTCTAATGTGACAAACAAAGTCAAACATATTGATTAGGAAGGATTGCTTTCATTTCTAAAAACAATAAAATAGCTTTTTGGGCTTTAAACATCATTTGGTAATGAATATTTTTGTAAAATTGTTTAATTACCCATGCTAACATGCTTTATAATAGAACAATTTTAGACTATTTACCTCTATACAAACATTGTTTCCTAGACGAATTTATGTGTCCATCATGAGATCTATGGTACTTGCTGCGACAGTCAGAGACCAAGTAATCAAATAGAACTCAGTAATCAACAAAAATTGTGAATATTTAGAATATTACAAAATACTGAAGGCATAAAAAAACCCTATCGTTGTATTCTAAGTTACGGGTGTTATTAAGAAATGATTGATTACCATGTTCAAAGCGAGGTGGTATAGAATAAAAACAACAAATTTAGCTTCAGCTAATTTTTTAATATAAAATATAATTTGAAGTTCAGAACTTCTCTATGTATTTTCTGAATCGCCGGTTGCTTAAATGTAATATAATACTCATAGATATGTACGTTTGTTTGGAATTTAAGGTTTTTTAGATGCCTTTTGTATAGTGTTTTTTATTTTAAAAAGCAGCCAAAATTGGGGCTGATCCGAACAGAAAACCAGCAAACCACCCACAACAAACCCTCAGCCTATGCCAATTTTAAAAACCAAAAACTAAGAAAGAAAATCAACAAGCCCTAGCTCCAACACAGAGCTGGTAACCAGCCTGGAAGTCCTAACAGGCCCCAACCTCACCATGAGGTTGGTAACCAGCCTATGGTAGTTATTAATAGTAAAGTTAGTATTAATAGTAACAAACAACAGATAGCAGTAATTAACAGTAAAAACCCGTCTGGTAGTCTTCACAGGCCCCAACCTCACCATGAGGTTGGTAACCAGCCTATGGTAGTAATTAACAGTATAGTTAACATTAACATAAAAAAACAACAGATAGCATAAACTAGAATTAATACGGAGATCAAATAGGCCAACATCGCCCAACCGGAGAGTCCAGTCAAAAAGGTTAACCACAGACAAAAGGGGGGCTAATTGGGGTTACCTTCCCCATCTTTTAACAAGAGCTTCAGCCAATCGTCCCCAAGGAATTGGTACAGTTTTTCCTCCTTACACTCACCTCCCATGTTCGTTTTCTCCATGTGAAGGAGTTGGAGTGTAGTGGCAACCACATGCATGACCTTCACAGCAAAATCCACAATCCTGTTGAAGCTTTCCCTGAGATTATTGATTTCCGCTCTCATTTCCTTTATCTCCACCTTAGGGACAGACAACAACTCCTGAGGACCAGCATTACCAATGGGGGTGTCACCCACAACATCAGGCAGTTTATCCTCTATTTTTTTAGGGTCCTCCTGGGTAATGTTTATAACCACCTGAGGGCTAGGGGACTGTGGGGTTAGGAGCGGGGAATCCACTTTCTTCTCCTCAAAGAGTTTTTTGTTAGAGAGGTCATAGGCTGGGAGACCGAAACTGGCTGAGACTTGAGAGTCATGGCTTTTCACAGACCCCTCCACAATAGGGCTTTGCTTCTTTTTTTCCATATCCTTCTCCTCGACCTTAATTTTCTTTCCCACTTTAGAATTCCCCCTAGTTGCCTGCTTGATATCTTGTTCCTCCTCTGAATCTTCTTCCTCTTCTTCCTCTTTAGTACACCTCTTTCTCACCACTTTTTGCTTGTATCTAGTTTTTGTGGCTAGTATGTTAGATCTCCGTCTGATGTCATTATCCTCCTCCTCACCTTTAGAATCAATGGTGATTTGGTCACCGTCGGCAGAGCTCTATTTATTTTTGTTGGAGCCTTTTGTATCTTGTTAAGTTCTAAATATTCTTAGTATTTGTTGATTAGTGAATATTAAAGATTTAGTACGGTTTTGTATCATATAAGGTAGACCAGGACAAATTTCCAATGTGTTTAATTGTTGGCTTTTGTTTCTTCCATTGATTTCAATGTTTTATTCGTTTCACGAGTTGTTATCCTTTTAACCTGATCAATTTTGTCTAGTTTCCTAAACCAAATTATTTGAGAAGATTGTATGTATTAAATTTACTATTCTAAAATCTCATTTTCTAAATATTTTTTTAAGATGGGAAACCACCATCTTCTAGATGGTAAATTTTTTTCTTGATTAGTTTCATAAATTGTATCACTTTTTAACTTAAAAGACTACCCACTAATGCTCAAACTATGATCAATTTGTCATAGTACTTTAATAAATAATCAACGCAAATAAGATATACTAAATTTTAGGGTTATATTTTGTAAAACAATTGTTCACGATCATCACAATCTCCATTTTGAAATATAAATAATAGAATTTCACCTTTGGTGTATATTTTTAATTGTAGGTCTTAAGATTATATAACATATCTCAAATATTTCAATCAATTGATATACTCAATTAAATTAATTGCAAAGAAAAATATAGTGATAAATAAAATTACTGAGCAGGAGCCAGGGGTCTATGGGCTCGGTTTCTGCTAGAGTGGCATAGTGTTCCGTTCATGCTGCTAGGTACTTTCTTTGTTCGGGTGCATGTGGGTGGAGTTCCCTAATCTGCTCCTTTGGTTGCATGTTCGCATGTTCTGTGTCCTTTGTTCTATTCCAATTTTGTTTTGGCATTTGGCTGCTCTTTTGCATGTGGTTGGGGGTGGTTTGAGGGTGTTTTCTATAGGTCCTTGAGGTTGTTCTCTACCTACCATTTGTTGGTTTCAATTCTTCTGCAACCTATTCTTTGGTCTAAGATTGTGGGTTTGAGGTTAGCTGACACCATGCCCTTGTGAGTTTTCTTCTATTGGCATAGGGTGGTTTCTACTTTGTTTTGTTGCTCTTTCCCATAGTTTAGTGGTTGTTTCTATTGGTTAGTTGGGGTTTTTGGATGGAGTTTTTTTGTTTTGGTTGTTTTGGGGGTTGTTGTTGAAGGCTCATTGGATTTTTGTGGCTCTATCATTCTTTGTTGCTATTTTGTAAAACCCATTGGTGCTCTTAGGGCCCTTTTTTTTCTTGGTAGCTAGGCAGATGCTAGTAGTTTTCAAGGGCTTATTATGGCCTTGGCCTTTTTTTTTTTGGATTTTGTCTTCTTGGGGCTCTATTTGCCTCTTTTGCAACGCAATGCTCTTTATTTTTTTTAGCTTTTGTAGGCTTCTATTTTTCTTAGTTGTGTTCGCGCCTGTATGGCTTCTATGGACATTAAGGTTTCCCCTATTGAGATTAGGATTCTAGTTTAATCTATGTTGTGGGTTTGGTGCATTTTACTCCTATTGTCCTCTTTCTTAGTTTTCATAGAGGTGACCCCATCTCCTATAGAGGCAGGGATATGCTTGAGCATGGAGGATGATTGTGGATCTATGTTGTCATCTTTTCGGTGTGGGTATTCAGATGTAGGGTTCATAATTGGTTGGCTCATCCTTTTGCCAATCATCTCCCCTTTTATTCCTATCAAGGTGGGATCCTCTCCTATTGAGGCACAAAGAAGTTTTGTAGGTGTGAAGCCAATTCATTGTTGGTTGTTCTTTTCTCAGTTCTACTGCATGGTTTTGGGTGTCATTTCAAAACCCAGCTTAAAGGTTTGGGGAGCCATGGAAAACCCTTCCTCTTACCTCTTGTTGTTCAGGAGGTTTAGTTTCATCCATAGTGCTTCAAATATTGCTTTTCTCTTATTGTTTAGATTAAGGGATCCTAGTAAAACCTTGTTTCTATTATTAGGAGGCTATTTTGGTCTCTTCTACTAAACATTTATTGTTCTACTTGGTTGTTGGCAAAAATGAAGGTTATGGTAGCATTGTTAAAACCCATACATTCTCAAGTTATGGTTAACTGGTAAAACCCATGGTTTATTATTTTTAAGATTATTGGAGCCTTTCAAAACCTCGTACTTTGAGTTGTAAGGCTTGAACTTATTATCTTTTTAGCTTGTGCCATCTGTTGTTGGTTAAATATTGTTCTCAATTGTTTTACCTTATGCACTTGATTGTTTATGTTGGGTTTTAGATCACTTTCAAAGTCTTCTTGTAAGAGGGTATTAGGGCCCCTTAGAAACCTAATTTTCCCTAATCAAAAATAAATATTTCTCAATAGTTTTGGAGTAAATGTAATTTACCCACAAGCTTTAGTTTAACTTAGTATAATTATTAGGAGATTAAGTAAACTTTATTGATATTTTATTGTTTCATACATTTAATATTTGTGTCAGTAATTTGCGCCTACCCTTGTACCTCATTGGTTCTCCCTCTCTTGCTCCTGTTTAATAAAAAATATCTCATTGAACATTTTATTCATCTCAAATACATTCATCTATTTGGTGAATTTGTTTTTTTTAATGTTTATAGTTGTCTATAGATCCTAAAGTGGTGTTAATCCTCCAACATAGTATGCCAAGTTTGAGGGAGATCTGGTGACAATAGAAACAATTTTTTTGTTTGGTATAGTTATAATTTTATTCTTGATTATGTTTATTTTTTCAGCTTTATTTGTCTTTTTTTTGGTATCATGAGTTTGTATATTTGTAGACATACTTGATGATTTTCTATAATTATCATCTGCTAAAATTTCATTAGTAGATTCAAGTTTCCACCTTCAAATGATGATGATCATGGATCAAAACATATTGATGAGCTAACTTTTAGCATTGATATTTATGGTCAGTGCCCTTTTTGTGGTTGTGTGTATGGAGATGATGTGTACAACTGCCACCAAACCTCACCATCTCACCATCCCCATTGATTCTCTCCTAGCAAGGGTAGGATTTTCTAATTTGTTGAGTTGATGGTCTCATGGAAGACCAAACCCTATCCCCCAATTGCTTGAGAAGCGTGGGCCATTTTTTATAGATTCAGGTCCTGATTAAATTTTTTTTTCAAATGACCATATATTTGGTTTCTATCATTCATTTATAGCACATGAGGTATCATCAAAATGTTCATCTTGAGCATTTTTCATTAGCACAAGTATTCTCTTCCTTTTATTGTCCTTATGAATTTTATGAATATCCTTTATAAGGACTTCCTTTTGTAGACATATTTAGACATAGTGCCACTTCTTGTTCCTATGTTTTAGTGTTTTTGTACAAATATTGTGTTATATTATTATACACACTCTATATTATAAAGTGTCATTTAGGGTTGTGTTGTACCTTTATTACTTGACAATCACAACTTTCTCAAGTAAGCATCCCTCCATAGAAAATATTGAATCTATTGGATTCTTAAATTATATATGTGTGTAGTTTAGGTGTACACCCTTTATTTAATTGTAGGTACTATAATTTTCATGAAGGCGTGCATTGGAAATTTCTATTTGACACCTACATCACCTATACCTCAAATTGATTACCCTATAAAACTTCTTGATGGTATTAGCATTGAATTTAAGGTTAAACACATTTCACAACACATAAAGATTCTACAAGCATACTAGTTTACCCCACAATACTAAATACATGCATTTAGCAATTTTTATTTATATAATTGAATGTATGTAACAACAATGATTACTCTAGCCACTTGCACTTATCCATGCATCTTAAGTCATTATAATTATGAAATTAATTATTATAGTGTGGGTTTACTATATTTTACTTAGTTTTTTCTTTACTATGAATCATGCCAATTTCAACATATGAGATAAATAACATTAAAGTGGAGCTTAATACTTGTTATTCCCATATGCATAAGGTTTTCAAGTTTGCTAACAATTGGATCCTTAAATTTCAAGTTCCCAAGAAGATAAGGAAGACCCTAATATTCCACTAATTTATAATAGTTTATTACAAAGAGACACTTTTTCTTTACTATGAATCATACGAATTTCAACATATGAGATCAATAACATTAAAGTTGAGCTTAATACTTGTTATTTTCATATGCATAAGGTTTTCAAGTTTGCTAACAATTGGATCCTTAAATTTCAAGTTCCCAAGAAGATAAGAAAGACCCTAATGTTCTACTAATTTATAATAGTTTATTACAAAGAGACACTTTAAGATTCATCTTTCAATGAAAATAATAACCACTAATTCTTAAAAATAAAATTTATGATTTTACTTTGTGCTCATGCCCTATTCTATTTCCCTCCAAAGCAGTTCAGTGGATTATGTTTCCCCCATTTCCATATCGTGTTCCTCTATGTTTCACCCGAGAAGGTACAGTCACTCCATAGAAATATGAGAGTTATGGGGACTTTTGCTACGGAATGGCTTCAGAAATTAAAAGGGTCATCTCGTTCAAACTGTCATACAAGCTGATCCCTTATGACAACTATATTGACCATCTTGTACCAAGAACATTTACAATTAGGTGCCAATTGCAATAAATGAGAATAAGCTTAAAACGTGAGTTTTGAAATTAAAAAAATGTTTTAATATAGTGTTGTCATCCTCGAACCATTTGGTCTTTCCACCGGTCCTCGAACCATTTGGTCTTTCTACCGGCTTTCTCCTGGGCTGATAAAATTATCATTTAAACAAAAGATACAAAGCGTCAAAATTCTTGCTAAAAGCATAATGCTTTTAGAGTTAAGGTGAAGTGAAAAAATTAAAAACTTAAAAGAGTGAAAAGAGTTAAAAATACTTGTACATTAGAATTAAGAATGCATTGAAATTTAACATTATATGTTTGGACAGGTCAGAAAAACTAGTTATTATTATGTTGTATTGAAATGAAGAATTATTAACTTATAACTCAAATACTGATAATCCAAACACATGTTATAGAAAGATTAATAGGATCATATATTTTAAAATGGTTGCATTTTAACCATTTAAAATTATATGATCCAAGGACAAGGTGGAAGTTTTGAACAATTTAAAGTATGCAAAATTAAAGAGTTATATTAAAAAGTATTGAGTTATTTTTAAGGTTAAAATGCATTCAGCGGAAACCAAATTAAAGATCAACAATGTTAAAATGCATTCAACTGAAACCAAATCAAAGAGAAACAATGCATTGGACAATCAACATCCCAGTTTGAATGTTTATCAATGTTGCCAAAGTTGGAAACAGTAGACAAAGCAAAGAAATTACAGGATAAAAGCCTACTCACAGCCAACAAAAAAACTTGTAAACATAGTCTTCTTGTGATTGAGTGGACGTTCTTTTGCACGAATGACCAGTTATATATATTACAAAAAGTAGTACAAATTTGAAACATGTCGAAACATGGAGATTCATGAATCCATCATCTTATTGCAAAGTTGTATTGGCAGTGAGATTATCAAGAACAATTGCGGAATAATCCTGCAATAAAGGGCATAAGAAGTGAGGCAAGTAGAAGAATACAAAAATACTAGCGATATCGGAAACCCTTGAGCTACATATAAGTCTTTTATGCATGCAAACAAACCTCTAGATGTTTTCTTAAATCATTTGATACATGATGAGAATATATAAGGACAACATGGTTGGAGACAGTATTAAAAATGAAGTGGATGTTGGGTTACCATCAGTGCGTGATCTTACATCATCAACAGAAGAAAATGTTGTAGACGCATCAGGAACAAGTCCTCCATTTTACCATCAGATGCCAATAAAGAAAAGCAAAATAGTATTTCAAAAGAGCTGTTAGTTAGTGAATCACCAAGAACAAATGCAGATACTGGCATCGTGTCTAACTTATTAAAGGAAATGAAAACTAGCAGCCATGATACTACAGCTATGGATCTACTACCATTCAGCATAAATTGCATGACCCAGTTGCTGAGGTTGATAGTTCTCAGATGGAAAGCATAGGGTTATCCAACTCTCCCCATGAAAGGAGAACTCTTGGAGAAGATATTGTTGATCTAATTAGTGCTGAGCTAGTATTATTCACACTGAGAAAGAAATTGTGGAGTGCTTGAAAAAGGATTTCAGTCATACGGAGAAAGAAACTGTACAATCTGAACAAAAATAAATTGATCATTCTGAGATTGAAATTGTCCAGTCTGGAACAGAAGGATTTGATCATGCTGAGAGTAAAACTGAACAGTTTGAATTAAAAGATATTGATCTTCCTGAAAAAGAAATTGTGCTTTCTAGAAAAATGAAATCAATGACCTTGAGATTGAAAACAAAAACAAAGAAATTGATCACTCAGAGAAAGAAACAATGCAGTTTGAGAAAAAGGAAATTCATGAAACTAAGAAAGAAGCATTGAGGTCTACAAGAATAGAAAATAATCACGCACTCAAAGAAACTTTGCAGTCTAAAAAGAAAGAACATGATCATAGTGGGAAAGAAACAATGCAGTGTACCAAAAAAGGAATTGAAAAGATCAAATTATGCAGAAGAGCCCATTATCATAAACAAAGGAGAAGTAGACACTGCACCTTTTGAATTAGTGAAGGAAGCAGTTACCAAGTTTGAGGAATAGTTGATTCGAAAGCATAGAAAATTTCAAACATGGAGGTAAGCATTCGGAGTTTTAAAAATGCACAGTTCTTTGCACATGACTGTGAATAGGTATAGTTGTCATTCAAGTTGCATATATTCATATTTCCAAAATTTTATAGAATGAAAATATTGAGGAAAATAAGGAAAGTGAATGGCTAAAGGGAAAGGATAAGTTGAAGGGAGTAACAAGTAAGATCTTGTGAGTATTATTAAAAAAAGAATTCATACGGCTTACAAAAGAAAAAAATGTCCCATCTTACCCAACTCCTATGTTTATTTCTTTCTTCTCCTTCAGCTAAGTTTGTCTAAAGTAGTCAACTTGTGATGAAGGCTAACTCTCTCAACTATAATAGAACATTTCTGAGCAAAACTTGAACTTCTTACTCAGAAATAAAAAAATTCTTTGATCATGTTGTGAATTGCTTGTCCTTGTTCGACAACTTCCTAATTACAATTAGGGTCCTTGCATGGACTATGTCTAATGTTAATTTTTTCTTTCACGATTTTTCATCCATCCAACTACTTGTAGTAATACAGAATAGTTAGAAAAAGATACTGAACAGTTTAGGAAAAAATATTTAACCAAGCACAACCTTTTTGGCCAAAGGAAGCAATGCAAAATTATGTCAATATGATTTTTTTTTTATTCTACTAAAGTCTGTAAGAAAAAGTTTAAAAGCATAAACTTGCAAATAGGGAAAACTCATTGCATTACCAAAAGCTCTGTCGTTTTTCGATGCTATTTGCTATATAATGATTGATATTAAGTTTTAAAATGTAATGTAAAATTTAGCTAAAATTTGTTAGATTTAGTAGCCTAAACCTTGGGGCAATATGATAATTTAGTGCTTTGAACAAGCTTGTTTTCAATGGAGAAAAGAAAGTGGTTTCTAGCAGCACTGAAGAAGACAGCTGTAGGGGATCCGAGCAAGTGGGTCTTAAAGATATCTCCTCCATACAACTTAATCCTTTGCTCAAAAAGCGCATCAAATGCATTAGCCCTTGTGAAGGCTAGAAATTGTAGAGTCTCGCGCAGTAGCGGCCAGCCAAAGCTGTCTGGGGGAAGATTAGGGTTTGAAAAAGGGTTTCTGAGAAGAATGAGGAGGAGCAGGAATCCTATAGCTAAAGAAACCGCAATCATATCCATTCTTCTCCATTACCAGAGAGAAATTAATTTCTGCAATCATATCCTTACATCAAAGATAATGGTTGCCTGAAGGAATTTTTTGTAAAACAATTAAATGGCGCGTACTCTGCCTCAATTTTGACTTAAGTCTCTAATTTCCCCAGGGTGTTAGCTACTAAATCTATCATATTTTAGCTAAATCTCACATTACATGTTAAAACTTAATATAAATCATTATATAGAAAATAGCATCAACAAACCACAAAAACCTGCTATTTAAAAAAGGTTCCATAATTTCTTACCGGGCTTTCCTTTAAAACAAACTGACACTATCAGAATGCTTGAAATGAAGACATTTTACATCCACGAGACCAAAGAATTTGAATATTGATATGAGTGTTGGGTAAACAGAGGAATTTATATGTTGATAGGATATTTACCCGTTTAATTTCCATTCACCTCTGATAGTCCCTCTAAGCAGATTTTTGTCTTAGCAAGCATATATATGTCCCTCTTCCATTGCCTGCATAACAAGAGGCATAATCTCCTTGTTTTTAACACGATCTTTCTTTTCCACACACGGAAAACCTGATATTGCTGCCCTCTGTGGCGTTCTTGCCCTAAAATATTAGGGAAAAAATTCAATATCCTTATGAGACAAAAAACGAAGGTTCCAGAAAATTGTACAAATTGAAAATGGGAAACTAAAAAGGGAAATTGCAGAGTTGCAGCCAGAGATAAATGACTGCAGTTATTTACTGATATTCGTGCCAATAAAACATTCTCAATAGTATTTTTTGGTAATTTTTGTTTCAGAAATTTATTTTCCTCCTTACTATTTTCCCTGCTAGTCAATAAGAAGTAAAAGAAATAGTTATTTTTACATTTTATAAATATACTAAAAATTACAAACTATAGAAAGCCCTTTAGACTAAAAAAATTCTTAAATTCTATTGGTTAAACTAATTGTATTTTAGAACCTAATGATTGCATAAGTTACTACAAGAACTAATAAGAAAATGTTCTTAAAAAAGACAAGGAATTAAATATATATTTTACAATTCTTAAGTATATTTTTTTGGTAATTTTTGTTTCAGAAATTAATTTTCCTCCTTACTATTTTCCCTGCTAGCCAATAAGAAGTCAAAGAAATAGTTATTTTTACATTTTATAAATATACTAAAAATTACAAACTATAGAAAGCACTTTAGACCTAAAAAAAATTCTTAAATTCTATTGGTTAAACTAATTGTATTTTAGAACCTAATGATTGCATAAATTACTCCTTATAATAGGAACTAATAAAAGAAAATGTTCTTAAAAAAGACAACGAATTAAATACATATTTTACAATTCTTAAGTATGTTTGAAGTTTGGATTTACTTAATATACTTCTTTCAAACTCCATACTGAACAAATGCTTTTATGTTAATTTAGTCTGCCCATGTCTTCAAAATAAGATTGACGAAATATAGGCAGATATATGTATTTTTATATATTTATTGCCACAAAATGCACTGACATCTTATAAGGAAGTATTCGAATTCCAATGAAAGGCTACATTGAAAAAGCATATACAGTAATCGGGCTTCTCACAGCGTAATTCTCGTAGCTCCAGGTTAAGGCCCCTGAAAGCAATGTGTCACTATCTAGGGACCTACCTTCAATCGTAACATTATATGATAGCTTCTTGTTTAGAGAGGAAAATGATAATGTGTCTGGTTCCACTGTCACGTTGATGCCAGAGGGTGCACATACAATGGCCTTGTATGTACTCTCTGCAGATCCTACATTCGTAACAGTTCTCGGAAAGTTAGCTTGAAAACATATTCCTGGAGTAGTAAAAACCATTATTGTAGGGTAGTTTAGTTCTCGTGCTCCATTTTTAGATAGTTTTATAAGGTCGCAACTACTGAAGTCTCCTGTCACCAAACGCAAACTAGTATCATTGTAACCTTCCTTGCACAACATATTGATGTAATCATCCACACCCGTGACATAAACAAGCCCCGGATTGACTGCCTTCATTGGATTGATTTGGCCAGCCCCATACCCAAATTCTGCATCCTCATTCTCTGGCAATGTTCCATCCATGATAAATGCTGTATCACAAGTTAAACCATTACAGATTTGCTTTTTCCAAAACTAGTTATAGGTTTGCATGTAATTAAAACGTTGGAGAAATTATTTACTTATAAGAGAGAAATTCAAATAATCAAATACCTGTGGTAATAAGAGCCGACTTTATAGCTACAGGAGACCAATCTGTATGATAAGACTTAACAAACCCTGCAGCCCCTGCAACATGAGGGCGTGACATTGATGTCCCTGATATTATATTAAAGTTTGAAAACCTTGTGTCTTCAGGATAGTGGGTAAGCGATCTATTGACCCAAGATGCCAGGATGTTCACACCTGGTGCAGTGATGTCTGGCTGATAACACATGCCATTGTGTTCTATTAATTTCCATGGAACAAATATGGGTTATAATGCAGCTTCCAACTAGATATGGGATGCAGAGAATTGGTTTCTTTTCAATGTATTTTGCTTGATAATTTAAACTATATCTTGAATTAAACAAAACAATACATACCTTGAGAATTTCCAGTGTGATTGGATTGTAGCTTCATGATGAGAATGAAGCCACTATTGGTGCAGGTGCTTTGGGAGTGGTAGTTTTTTGAATGTTCGCAACTGGAGAGCTGAGATGCAAATATAATTAATAAGCACTAATCTTCTACGCCTCCCAACATATTTATATTCATTGTAAAACCACTAAATATCATGCAATTTACCTAGCTGAGTTTATGTATAACAACACAGTTTTCCCATGTTCAGTAGATAATTGAGACGCGGGGTTTAACCATGTGCTTGTTGTTTCATCATTTCCATCAGAAATTATAATAACACCCACACCGCCAGCCAGAAGAACTGAATGATCTGGACCACCGGGACTACTTCTATCGGAATAGCAAACAACAATATTTCCTTCCACTTTCATTTGGTCCAAAGAACCCATTGACAAACACTGAAGATTTCATAAACATAATAGATTTTGAGAATTCTGATAAAATCATTAATGAAATAAATAATATTATATATTTTATGTTATAGTTAAATTTGAGAGCTATTTATGTTTTGTTTGTTACCTAGATTTAACTGAAGTGAAGCCTCCAGAAACATTAGCAACATTACCTCCATATACCAAAGGATACCATGGTTTCTCTATCATGTATATATTTATAGCAATGCCCTGTAGAGAGTTATTCAAATTGAGACACTGGCAGCTAATTCAATTGTGTCGAGAAAGTGGAGTTTCATTAGGAAGGGTTGATTTAAATTTCTAACAACAATAAATTCATTGCTGGCTAACGACATCAACTGCTAATGAGTTTTTTTTGTTAAAACTATATAATTACCTCTATAGTAATGTTTTGCAATAGAAGAATTTTAGACTATTTACCTCTATAGAAATATTGTTTCCTAGATAAATTTATGTGTCCATCTTGCGATCTATGGTACTTGCTGCGACAGTCAGAGACCAAGGATAAGTATTTAATACATATGGCCTATAAGGTCCTTCATTTCCAGCAGAGTTTGCTATGAGAATTCCCCTTTGTATAGCATGAACTGCTCCGATGGCAATGGCATCTTCAAAGTAGTTGAGAGGACTACTGCCAAGCGATACAGAAAGAATGTCGACACCACCATAGATAGCATCATCAAAAACTGCAAGGATGTCTGCATCATCACAACCATCAGTCCAACAAACCTTGTACATGGAAACCCTTGCACCAGGGACTCCACCTCGAATATTTCCTTGAGCAATACCAAATATACTTGCATTTTTAACTAAATTTCCAGCAGCTGTAGATGAGGCGTGTGTTCCGTGGCTCTGCACATCTCTTGGAGACAAGAAATCTCGTACAAGATCCTCAGTGGAGAAACTACGATAGAACTTTGCCCCTACAATTTTTCTGCGAATTCAACCATAGGTTTAGTTAAATAACATCATTTAATTTTTCTAAAGAGATGAAAATCCTGTCTGAAGAAGGGCCAAGACAGAGGAAGATAAATCACGAGAATGTATAAATGTGCTGGCGTCTTTTCAAATCATTTAAAAAAAATGTTCTAAGGGTTACAAATTCATGGATTGATGTCATGACCATTTTCTCCACGACTAATCTCAGTTATTGTACATGCATAAAATTAACGTCAAGCTGATGGACAGATGGTTTGTATGCAAAAAGAAGAGCTTTAAAGCTGCATCCATAACCATCATTTGCAAATCAAATATTGAGTTCTTGTTTTCTCTATGATAGCAGGAGCACCTGAGAATAATCCGTTGTGTTGCAGAGAAGTGTATGGGAGAGAGTTGTTATTTCACAAAGATGGCAGAAGTGAGTAATTTTAGTAAATCAACAGTTGCATGAAAGAAGGACAAGTTTTTTGAAGAATGGGTTCAATTGCTACTAGGAAAGTCAAATTCATTATCAACCAATGAATATGCATGGAGAGATACGTGCTTCCAATGTAAGAACCCAAGACACTCTCGGTTCCACCGGTTCTTCTTTATTTCTATTCTTTTTCAACAACAGAATGAAGGAAGTCCCAATATGTAACCCTTGGGTTTTGAATATGGAGAAGTTGATCATTCTTGACATTCTTGTGGATGTTAACCTAGTGAAAGAACTACCAAAAAGTTATTTCCCACTTACCAAGAGTATTATAAAGAAGGATAAAGATGCGTTGGTGAGAATTGACAGAGGCAACTTCATGGAGGCATTTGGTATCTCTAGAGCTATGAGTTTAGATATCAAATTGGATGAAGAGAAGAGACAGTATCACTTTCCTAAACATTTCCTAAAGAAGAATGTGATTCCCAAGTTTATGCCAAGGGATCGAAGGAAGACAATACCAATTCCAAATAATGTTAATGAACCCTATGATCTGCACACCTTCGATAATTATCTCAAAGACAGTGACAGAATATCTGTTGATGTTAGCTATGGAAATTCAACACCCACATGTGAATAAAGAATATGACCATGTGAGCTTTATAGTCAACAAAATTCACAATGACTTGGTTGCTATTCAGAGTAACCCTTGTTCAATTATTTTCCAACATTACTCAATTATGATGCATTTTATCCTGTTCTATAATGCTGATCATATGGATGAGGAGTTAATACTAATGAAGCAAGATATGGGCATGAAGATGCCAGTGCAACTCTGGAGAAGGGTATTGGAAAATACTACTTACTCTTCTTCTTTCTTACATTCTGAAAAATGGATTGTAAATCCCATTAGAATGATGATTAGACCATTGCATGCTAATAATGAGGAGCCCATTAGGCATAATTGAGGGGATGTTTTTTTGTTCAAAATTTTTACTATTATTAGATGTTTTGGTTGTCCTCAGCCACCTCATATTTTTCCAAAATATGTCCCTATAAGGGTGGGAATAATTAAATTCATTTGGCAGTTAACACTAGTTGATAAAGAGTACTTACGTCCTACGAAGAAGAAGTGTACCTTCTTACCTAGATTATGGGTAGTAGGTGATTTTATAATAGGGAAATGGACCTTTGATTCCATGAATGATTTTTTGAGACATTACAAATTGTACACTGCCAAAATGAGAGTATGTGATCCCGAGGGATTCACGAGACATACTTTGAAGGAGATGGAAAATGTGGCTTTGTCAATTCATGAGGCTTTACCTGAAGAAGGCATCATCAAAAATACATTTGTTACTGATGATCTGATTAAGAAGAGGGGAAGATGGAATGACATTCAAAGAGACGAAAGGGAATTCAAAGAAGTTTATCCTTCTTTCCCTAGTTTCTATCATGAACTTGGATATTGGGACAGACTGAAGAATTTGATTGAAAAGCATGATGAGATCGTAGAGAAGATGCCTAATGTGCCTGGATGACCTAAGGCTATGGTTAGTCTTGAAGATGTGGAATCATCACATGAAGATATGCCTTTAAGAAAGGAATATTTTGTTGAAGTAGAAGAAGTTGTCGAGGCTGAGTCTTCAACAAAGGCCAACAATCAAAAGACAAAAGATTAAATATGATAGCAGAATAATGAACGATGATTCCAAGGCAGTAATCACTGAGAAGTGGTCATATTTCTATGAAATAAGACAAATGATGAGGGATGCTCAGAAGCCACCTAAATGTGAATAGAATGTAGAGAAATATTTAGCACTAGTTGCTCTGACAGATGATAGGATGTTACTCTCCAATTTGTTCTTGTAGGATGATGATTTCATCCAAACCAACGAATTGAAGAGTTTTTTGTTCAAATTAAAGGAAAGTGAGTTAAACACTAAATTGGGGCTTGATGATGACAATGATGAGAAAAAAAAATAGTGTTGGCACTACAAGAGTATGATCCAGATAGTCATGCACTCACTATGGTACATGCAAAGGAACTAGTAAAAAGAAATGGCATGCTTCTAATGCCTGGAAGGGATATTCAATCTTCCTTTTTCATTGATCAAATAATAAGACAACCTGATCCAGTTTTCAAATTTGAAGTTGAGGTTGGTGAGTTTATCACAGGATTTGGTTTTGACCCAAAGAGAAAAACACTAGCTTTTTGGTCACTTTCCCCTGCAACACAGAAGCCAAGGCTTGTTGATATACAAGATAAAAGGTAGGGTGCAAGCTCATTTGGAATATTCAGAATGTGAGCAATGTAGAGATTGCTGATATTTTAACTCATATGTATTTTCTTAATCGAGCTAAAGATGAGGATATGGAGAGAAGAGATGAATAAACATATAATAGTCTGATTAGAATCTCCAAATAATATGAAGGGAAACTTACGTTAAATGCTAAGTTTGAAGAGAAAATTGTTGAGCTTACTAAAAAGTTAGCTAATATATCTTTTGCTCATGAAATGGTGGATGCGTTAGCGGAGACTATTGATGAGTTTGTTCCTTCTGATTCCCCTTTGTTGTTCCTACTATAAATGATGAGAAGATGAATTCATATGTTGATAGAATAGAAAAAATAAAGAAAGAAAATAATACTTTAGGAGTCAAAGTATTGTTAGATATTCTACAACATAGGATTGATACTTTGAAGAACAAATTGGATGTTGTTCATAGCTCCCATATAGCATTGCAAGCTGCTAAGGGTAAGTTAAAACTATTTTTTACTCATATAATGCTTATATTCCTATAATTTATGATAAGGATAGAAATTTGAAGGAGATCCATACATGGATAAAATATTCTAATTTGATTGTTGATAGCATCAAAACATGGTTACATCTAACAAGCGATATTAATACACCCAGTTTCAATGATGTGTCAGTTAATATTTTTAGAGCTGAGGTGGACATGGTTAAATTTATTGTAGATGTGCATGCTATAAGTGATGCTCATTGCAGTGAAGCAGTTGGACAGCTAGAGACTATTAAAACTTTTGATTGGCCAACAAATAGGGAGTTTTCTAGATGGGAGATGGAATTGAATAATTGAAAATCCATTTGAGAAGTTAATTTCCATCAATTTTATCTTTTTATGGTTGGTTACTGACATGCCACTTGAGCATGTTTACAAGGACAACAATTATCTCAAATAGGTACCTTGAATTTACCTTCAAAAGTTGTGGGTAGCCTAAATAATCCAAAGAAATTATATCTGATTTAGATGTCATTTTGTTGATGCCTTGTTCCCGTGCTACATAATTTAAAAAATTGATGTGTTTTCCCAGGTTTTTGTTGTTAAGTAGGTAATTATTTTTTCCATAAGTGATTTGTAGCTTTTTTCAATCTTTATTTTATAAAAGTATTTCAACAATCACTTAGGAAGGGCTGAGAAATTTTGTCTTAAAGTAAATAGAGTTATTTCAACCGCAGTCAGGTTTAACAGATGTAATGAGTCTTGTATAACAATATATAGAGCAATTAGATGTTTTAGTATTGGAGTTTTCTTCTTGTTGAGTATTATTTTAGTGACAAAATCAATGTATGAAGACAATGATTCTAAAGTTAATGAAACATAATCCATATTTGGTTCTCTCCTCTGTGTTGGTTTATGAGTTGTGAATTCAATAATTCAAAGTTCTTATTCAATACACCACATATTGTTTATATGTGTATGTTTTAATTCTAAGATTTGATCAAGGATAAATTAAAATGCTTAAAATTAATTCATGAGTTCATCACATTGGCATAAGGATCACTATAAGAAGTCTAATTTAGGATTACATGAACATATGTTATTGTAATGCAATAATAATCTAAGTCTTGAATCAGTCATAGTTTTATGGCATTCACACAGGAGGTCAAAAACTAAGAGTATTGCCCAATGGATAAGACACTAATCTAATTATGTTAAAATATTATCTTGTTGGTTTAGGGTGTCTGGTTATTCCATCTTTGATTAAAAAAAAAATTTATTAGTTTATATGTGGTATTTGTATCTCATGCTCCATAACAATTGAGATTTAATGAGTAATTAGCACTTAGTATTTTCTTGTTAATGTTGAGCCATCTTATGAGATAATGTGTTTGACACATTTAGGCGTGTTTAAAGAGGGTAGTATTATACCGAATTTAGGTTTTTATGCCTTGGTCTTGAAGAGCCATAAGTGTAGGGGAGTTTTAAATTCTTGTTAGTTGGTCTAGTCATTCATAAGGGTTTGATCATTGGAGTTAAAAACTCTTTAGAATTTGTAGTTAGTATATTGGTAGCTTTTGAAGGATAAAACCTTTTTTGGGAACCAACACACTTATCCATGCATCTTAAGACATTATAATTATGAAATTAATCATTATAGTGTGGGTTTACTACATTTTACTTAGTTTATTCTTTACTATGAATCATGCCAATTTCAACATATGAGATAAATAACATTAAATTTGAGCTTAATACTAGTTATTTCCATATGCATAAGGTTTTCAAGTTTGATAACAATTGGATCCTTAAATTTCAAGTCCCTAAGAAGATAAGGAAGACCCTAATTTTCAACTAATTTATAATATTTTATTATAAAGACACACTTTAAGATTCATCTTTCAATGAAAATAATAACCATGGATTCTTATCATTGGAATGAAAAATGAGAAAAATAAAATATAAGTTTTTACTTTGTACTTTTCTAAATTATTCAAACAATCCATTATACATATCATTTATAAGCATAAAGAACAAGTAATATTAATGTAATTTAACTAATGTAACTATTTCCTTATCCACTAAATATGGTTTAATATTTAAAACAATGCATTATTGGAATCCAAGGCAACTCCACACTTGTTGCATAGTTGCAACAACATTTATTTAATAAAAATAATAAATAAATAAATAATGTAGTTAATGAATCTTCTAATGAAAAATCATTTAAAATATGTGAATTAAATTCAATTATACATTCAGATACATGAAATCGTAATTGATTATAGAGAAATTTTCATTTTAAATATCATAATTACCTATATAACAAAATTCTTTAAAGAAAATAAGATTCCATCTATCTTTTATAAATAAACAATTATTTCATTTCACTTACTCTTAAACTAGCTCAAATACACCTTGAATCTATTTTAATATAGTACCAAGAAAACTAGAACCTCAACTCTAATTCTTTTCATCATATTTGATTAGCAACGTTTCCTATATGAACATTAATTTTTCTGCATACATGATCTAAAATAAATGCATAGAATGCATAGATATTTTGAAGCTTTTATTTATCGATACTTAAAGTGTCTACCAAGACATAGATTACTAGCACTCCAAGAATGAAAAACCAACATAACAGAATTCCCCAACAGAACATAACATAATTTCATTGAAGAACTATAGTTGCCTCCACCCTTCCAATTAACACTTCACTTAATTTCCCCTCTCCCCAAGCCTGATGACTCTCTAAACATGTCACCTATCTCACATACTTGATTTCAACACTAGCCCATTATCCAGAAACAGATAAAAAAATTAATACTCCTCTTACTCATTCCTTGAGGGCATACCCAATTGGTAGAAGAAAATTAAAATGAAATGTCCTTCTATTTCCTTACATCATGCAATCTTTCCCCCAACTTCTCTCATAGTTAGTTTTCTCCCTGATAGGTGGATATTCTCAATTATTAATGGTTTTCTAATTCATTATAGGATGCATGGACATTGTAGGAAGCATTTGAGTCAACTCCTACAGCTCATGCCATATTCTATTTCCCTCCAAAGTAGTTCAGTGGATCATGTTTTCCTCCTTTCCTTATTGCGTTCCTCTATGACGACAACATAGAAACATGAGAGGTATGGGGACTTTTTCTATAGGGTGGCCTCAAAAATCAAAAGGGTCATCTCGTTCAACTGAAACTTGAACTGTTAAAACTGTTATACAAGTCGATCCTGTATGACAACTATATTAACCATCTTGGACCAAGAACATTTACAATTAGGTGTCGATTGCAATAAATGAGAATAATTTTAAAATGTGAGTTTTAATATTTAAAAAATGTTCAAATATAATGTTCTCATCCTTGAACCATTTAGTCCACCTTCTCTCTCCTTCGTTGATAATACTCCCACTTGCACCTTTGAGGGGTGCAAGGGTTATACTGATAGTAAAATATATGATCAATAGGCTAGTGTGTATATCTATTTGCATCTCTATCTCTATTTAACATGATTAAATTTATTGA
>MU222742.1:34457-48740 GCA_018584345.1 Thuja plicata
TCAAATCAATTGATTTGCAATTTTTCCAACATTGTCTTTACGTCAAATAGAAGCGGGACAACTCCTTGAATAGTAGACATGAAAAGATGATCACACCATTAGTGTTGTTCCATTCTGATATCTTTGGATCCATTGAGGTAACCTTCATTGGATGATCTAACTATTTTGTTACATTTCTTGGTTATTTCACAAGAAAAGTGTGGATTTAGATGCTTCATTGTAAATGTGAAGTATTTAGTAAATTTAAAAAATTTAAATCCTCACTTGAAAATTATATTGGGCATAAGATAAGGGTCAAAGTATGAAGTTGTGTCGCACTTGAGGACAATTTTTGTAGTTTTGGCTGAAATATTTTGTCCATACATATGTGGTACAAATGTGGCACCATGTGGCGTTGATGTGGCAAATGAGTTTCAGCCGAAACTGGTTCGGCCATACCAGTTTCGACCTAAAATTCATGAGTAAATATAAGCTAACTATGTTCTATCGATGAAGAATTGGCACATATTTATATAGGGGTGTTTGGTTGGAACTCATTCGGCCAAACCAATTCTAGCTGAACCAGTTTCCGCTGAAACTGTCTGTGTGGCATCCTATGTGGCATCCTATGTGGAAACCAAATAGGCAAAAATTTCAAAATTACAAAACTTCTCACTTAGACAACTGATTTATTCATCAAAATGTAACCATTTTTAAAATCTAAACATACCCTTTTGTAGAGCTTGGAGTCTAGATCATGGTCATATAAGTTTTATTGTGTTTTGATTGCATATAATATATTATAATTTGAAAAAAATCCAAGTAGTTATTTTAACATTGAAGAACACGCTCTTTTGCAAAAAGAAAAAAAATAGCAAATCATTTCGGAAAATTTTAAAAATTATATTTAACACTAGAGGAGAGATTCCTCTTCAAGAATATATAATTTTTTTTGTATTTGGTGTATATTTTCTAGGGAAAATTAGGTGGGAGACAAAAACTGTTAATTTTGGGTAACTCCGACTTTGAATAGTTATAACAGACAAAATATATACTGAAAACCAATCTTTCTTTTTTTATTCTCTAGCTATACATGTCATCTAAAACATATCCTAAAATTAGAGGAAAATAAGATTATTTACATATATTTTGTTGGTGGGAACTAGACCCTCAATTTTCAGCATTTTTTAGCAATTAAAAAATGACCTTCAAAAATTAAAAAACTATGTCAATTATTATTCAAAAAAATTTGAAAAAATTATACGCATAAAATACATCCAATTTTACAAATTTCATTAGTTTACATAATTTTCAAATTCTATAAAAAAATACCACTTTTATTTCATTAAAGTTTAATAGTTTTGCATGTCGTGGTCCTCTTCCTTTGTAAAAGTGTGACACAGGTTTGTACTTTTACCCTTAAATGTTTGCAAACTGATAATGGTGGTCAATTTTTTTCTTTGGAATCTAATTATTTTTGTATTGATAATGGTATTCATAGAAACAAAATCATTCCATTTACACCTCCAGAAAATGGAGCTACTAAGAGGATAAATAGAATTTTTTGGAGAAGGCACGATGTATACTTTCAAATGCAGGTTTAGGAAAGGAATTTTGGGCAGAAGCCTGCAATACAAAAATGTATTTTCTTAACCAAACCCCATCATCTCGATATCATTTTGGAATTTCATAAGAAGAATGGTTGGGGAAAAGAATATTTTATTCACATTTATGAGTTTTTCGACGAGAAGCTTATGTTCATGTCCCAAAAGAAAAATGAACAAAGTTAGATTCCAAATCTCAGAAAGGCATCTTCATGGGTTGTGGGGAAGATCAATATGGGTTTCAAATTAGGGATCTAGTGGCAAATAAAATTAAACAAAGTAGAGATGTTGTTTTAAATGAGAAAACATTTCCATCTTTGCAACATCAATCAACGTGGCCCAAAGAGTATGTGCCTTTCTCAATTCTTGGAAATAATAATTCACCAGGATAGAATAATGACACTAATTTGTACACATTGTATTCTACAAGTCCTTTTTTCACCTACATCTATATTATCTCCTACCCATATTTCTTCTTCATCTACTAACAATATGTGCAATAGCAATACAAATGCTCACAATGAATATAGTATTGGCTCTGATCATAACAACAACGGTGAGGGATTTGATCATCCTAATCAACCTAAGATTGATAGTCATTGTTTTCAAACGTCTACAATTCTACAACACCCCCTTCTTCATGAGAGAGAACAAGGTGTATAGATTGATTACAGGGAGGACCATAATCTATTTTATGATACATATATGTTCTATGAGAACTAACCACACTATGATCCTATGTTTAGGAATAAAATCTTAGCACATAACACACTATCTGCAAACACATATGATAATAAAGCACAAACATGGTCAAATCAAATTATTTAGATCATCCATCATGTTCCTGACAGTGAAAAGTAATATTTGGATCAATTCTTTTAACCCGCTCTCAATTGGGAGAACCTAGTCATTCCTCTCAAGTGCTAGAACACATAGACAGGTCTAATTCACATAGATGCACTCTGCCTACAATGAAACTTCCATATGAAAATTGTAGCAATGAAATGCACACCCATGGTGAATCGGGTGGCTCAAAAGATAGTCTCAGTTTTCAGTCCTCCAAAAATGGTGTAGGCAAGAACAATGATCCCTTAAATGAGAAAACTATGCAGAGATATAGCACTTTTAGAAGATATTGTACTAGGAATAGCACGGAGAACATTGTTTTGAACAATCATCCTGGTTTGAGGAAGTCTACAAGGCATAGAAAAATTTCATCTAAGCATTCAGATTTGAATTATTGTTTGCAAAAGAGACAAAGCCTTTGTTAGTAATTTTTGATCAGACAGAGCCAACAAATTGCAAGACTACTTGTCAAGCTTCTGATTGTAAAAAATGGCAAGAGGCAATGCATAAGGAAATGGTTTCCCTATTGACGAATCAAACATGGGACTTGGTACATTTACCTCCAAATAGGGAAGCCTTGAAAAATAAATGGGTCTACAATTTGAAAGAGGAGGATGGAAGCTAGATTCATTATCGGGCCAGGTTGGTTGTCAAAGTCTATGGCCAATAGAAATGTGTGGATTTAAATGAATTGTTTTCTCCAGTAGTGAAAATGATTACCAGTAGAACTATTTATGGTTTGGTTGCAGCTTGGGATCTTGAGCTTGAATAGTTGGATGTTAAGACCACCTTTCTACATGGCGATGTTGATGAAGAGATGTATAAGGAGTAGCCTGAGGGGTTCGCCAAAAATGGCCAGGAACATATTTCTTGCAAGTTGAAGTGAATATTATATGGGCTTAAACAAGCTCCAAGATAATGGTATCTCAAATTCAATCAATTTATGATAGATCATAAGTTTGTAAGGTCTGAAGAGGATCCATGTGTCTAGTTTAAACAGTTATCAAATGGTGAATTTTTTATACTCCTAGTTAATGTGAATGATATGTTAGTGATTGACACTAGCATAAGGATTGTGCATGAGCTTAAGAAACATGTAGCTAATAGATTTTCCATCAAATATTTGAGGGAAGCCAAGAGAATACTTGGGATGACCATTTTTCATAATAGGGATAAAAGAAAAATGTGGTTATCACAAAAATAATACATTGAAAAAGTTTTGGACAGATTGTGTATGTCATATGCTAAGCCGCTAAGTATTCCTCTAGCTTCTCATTTGCGTTTGTCTTATGATTTTGTGTCCTAAATAAAAGAGGATCAAGACTTCATGAATGGTATTCTATATACTTCAATGTTTGGGAGTATCATGTATGCTCTGATTTCTACTTGCCAGGATATTTCTCATGCAGTGGGAGTAGTGAGTAGATTTATGAGTAATCTTGCTAAACCTTATTGGGAAGCTGTCAAATGGATAATAAGATATCTAAAAGGTGTTTCTTATTTTTCTCTATGTTTTGGCACAAATAAGGCATATTTGCAAGGTTTTGTAGATTCAAATCTTTGTTGTGATTTAGACAAATGAAGATCTACTTTTTGATGTGTCTTCAGATTTGTTGGGGTAGCTATAAGTTGGGGTTCTATATTGAAACACATAGTTGCTCAATCATCTGCAGAGGCTGAATATATGGCTCTGTTTGAGGGGGCTAAGGAGATGGTATGGTTGCAATTTTTGTTCAAATAATTGGGATTGAAACAATCATATTTTACTATATTTTCTGACAGCAACAATGCAATATTTATGACCAAACATCATACATATCAGCCATGTTCTAAAAAATGTTGATTTACTCTATCACTACATTCAACATGTTCTTGAAGAAGGGAAGCTACATGTGGAAAAGATAGACACTAAGGTGAATCCAGTTGATTCTCTAATGAAGGTAGTTACATGGGAGAAGTTTGAGATTTTCCGAGATTCTCTCGACATTTTTACAATGCGATAACAAGATCAGAGTAGGGAACTGTCTTTGATACAACAATATTTGTTCTTCAAGTGGGACATAGTTGGGATGTGAATCCCAATAGTGTGTATTATCTTTTCCCTCCAATTATCTGATAACTCTTCAACTTCAATATTGGATTAGGATTGGATAATTGAGAGTTATTTATGCTCAACTACTGTATTGTAAACTTGATTGGTTTGTCTCTGATTAATGAAGATAAAATTTATTCACATAACCATCATAAAATATTTGTGTTTACTATGTTCTTTTTATTTTTGTTTGTATTTTTGTTTTCACTCTTCCACTTTTATAGAAACCACCAAACAACCACTTGAAAGAAATATTTCCAATTTTATAAAAGAGGAATAAACTGCCAACCTACTAATTCAAAAAAAAATCCAAATTTGAGAATAGAGGAAGAAACTACCAACATTAACTTCTTGTGTTTATGTTTGTTCTCTTTTAAGATTTTTTGAAGCTCCATAAATGAGAGAAATCAGACAATTCTTTATTCCTAAAAATATTGTAAGTTAATATTAGCAACCCAATTCGCTATTTGATTTTTTTAATGAGATATGTGAATATACAAAAAAATTTGGAAAAATGCAAAATAAGATTATAAGGATTTTATTTGTTTATTTTTCAATATTTCAAATTATTTATCACTAGTTTTGAATCCTTTTAATGCTAATAGTTTGGGATTGAATAAATCTCTTAATTTCAAATAAGGAATGACATTTTCTATTTCAATAACATTCTTAGTATCATCAACAAAAAAAGATCTCCAATTTTCTATTGTGGAGAAGTCATGTATAATTTTTTAGGAGAACCCCTTTCCAAATTTTTCTAGATTATTTTAGATGCATCATTAACATTAAAATTTATCCACTCCTTTAAGACTAAAATGACTAACTAGCAGACAGAATCCACATATATTGGATATTTATTAATTATTTATAGAGTACAAGATACTTGCATTTCATTGCAATTTTAATTTAAATATTAAACAAAAAAATTTGCCTATTAATGGGTAAGACCCAACCATCCATATATATGACCAATGTTTTTTATTAAGTAAAATAGATTTTACAGGGTTCTTGAAACCCAAAACACGAAGCAGTATCATGAAGCATAGTTGGAACAAAGAAAAATAGTAAAGACAGAGCAGGCTAGGAAAAGGCCAGATAAAAAACAAATAGCTTCTACAAAAGTAGAAAAAATAGGGTCAGCAGAAAAAAAAACCAGGGACCCTCATGACAAATCCACGTTTAGAGTAGCCACCTTGGCTTTGAGAATTTCCATGTTGGCCACCAAATCCTTGATATTTTGGAAATCCAGCACCATGTCCTTGTCCTTAATCTTCTTGGTTTTGGCTCTGGTGTGCTGACCGGGACCCTGTTCACTATTCTGATCTGTCTCCACCTCCATATTGTCCACTTCCAGCCCATATAATTTAGCCTCCAGCTTCTCAATGGTAGTGTTAGTGTTCTCTTTATAGGCCTTAATTATATTATAGCTCTACTCTACAATGTTCTTAAGGGTAGATTCTACCCTAGTCATGTTCTCCTCCAACTTTTTCACTTTGCTATTTATCTTTGGATCCTTCGTAATCTTATCGTTATTATCCTTCTCCTTTCTATTAGCCCTTTTTCAAGGTCCTCCACCTCATATAATAACCATTTGATGGTTCTTTAATTGTCAACCATGTTGTTACATGAGTTATTAAGTAGGTCCATTTTGAACTCCCTCGCATTATCACTTAGCACCGCTAAATAAGGGTCGATGAGCTCATCCATTTTCACATTGCAATCGCGCCACCCAATAATCTTCCCTTGTTCATCCATGTAGCAACATAATTCATTATCTTTCCTATCATCCTTCTCTATATCATGAGGTTGAGAGAGCTGAGCGGAGTGGGGAGTCTGATTAGTGTCTTGGTATTTGTCCTTGAGCTTCCTCTTCAGATTGTGACCCAAAACAAGGAAAACACTACGGGTGTTGTCTGCAGGGGCTTTTTGGTCCTCTCTGAAATCCCTCTTCCTATCCTTGTTGTTTTTACCCATGGTAGAATTTTTCCTCTGTGTGCCTTTTCCACTAGTAATGTGCTCCTCATCCTCTGTATCCATATCCTCTTCTATGTACTACTCAGAAGAGATAATCATGGTGCTTTGTTTATTGGGGGTAACCATTTTCTCTTATTTTTTGTGCTTTTCAAACTCACTCTTCACTTTTTAGAGGACAAATCCAGAGATTTATTTTTCATTTCATACTCATCTTCATTGTCAGAATGTAGACCCTCACTGTCCTCCATCTTTGAGGGGATGTAATCTGAACCAGAGACCTCCACCTCATCTTTCTTAACCACCTCCTTGCCTAGGGTTTGTTTCTTAAAGTATTCATAGATTAATAACATAAGGCCCTCCTGTAGGGTAGGGTTATCTATGGCCTTCTCTCTATAACCATTTATATTGTCATTAATTGAAGCATACAGGTAAAAGGGAATCGAAAACTTCATATCATGGAGAAAATGGTTCAATAGGACAAAGTTATAGGTGTAGATTCTATCAAACATGGTATCTAGCATTATGTAGTAAATGATGGCTCATAACACAAACCACCATAGTCTCTTCAGCCCTTCTAGAAGGTAGTGGGTGCCGACCTTGGTAAGCCCTTTCTTTTCCTCATCATTTATGAAAAAGTCACTTATAGCTGAGTCTAAGATTTTCCTATCTGTGTAGAATTTATTTCCAAAAATAGGAATCCCCGTAACGACTAAGATAACCTCCTCGGTCACTGTAAACATTTTTCCATTTATCTATATTTTTTCCTCATTCAATTTTTTGACAAAAAATATTCATCACAGTCGGCTTCCCACCATGAAGCCTCTCAATGAAGGTGGAAATGCCATTGCTTTGAAGATACTTCCAGATTTTGGTGCGTCATCTACATTTTTCTAAATCTTTATCAAGTTCCCTCCTATGCCTTTCCCCACCCATCAAAAGAAATGTAGGATAAGAAGCAACACAAAGGCTCAAACCAGAAATCTCTGAAGTGTTCTAGATGGTTCTATTTTTTTGGCTTGAGCTGTAAGTTTTGATGAAGCATTTGAGAACTTCATAAGTGTACAGGTGTGATATTATGTGATTGCCATTCTAGGCTGTCTCTTACTTTCCAATAATGGAAAAATCATCTGCATTCAAAGTGCTAAAAATCATAATTGATATTTATGAATCCCTCCTTTCTATGGATTCGGTCACAAGCAACTAAATCAAATGCTTCATGTGGGAGGTCACCACCATAAAGCCAGTGTCTCTACTTTTAATTTCTGACTGCCCAGTTGGCGAACCAGTGATTTGCTTGGTTTCCTTCTCTAAACACATGGGATAAATGGACCTTATCAAAGGTATTCAAAAAAGATCAAGTTTCTTCAATCATGATAGAAATTGTCCACGACGGTGGGTGATTCAAATTGAGACAGTTGATGATGTTTTGTAAATCCCCTTCCAACCCTAAATTTCTAATTCCCAAGTCATGAGCCAATTTGGTCACATGAAGAGTGGTACTTTCTTCCATATAATGGTTGGTTTGTGTTCCCAAAGGAAGACTAACAGCATCAATGCCCTGGCCATAGCTATTATGAATAATGCCACCACTTCCTGCCTTCCTAGGATTGCCCTTGGCCGCATCATCAAAGGTTGCTTTAGCCCAACCTTTCAGGGGATGAAGCCAAGTACAGAGCTTTCTTTTATCAATGGTAATAGAAGGATTAGCAGCATCAGAGACACCTGCAAAAGGGTCAGGATTCCCACAAATAACAAAGTTTTCCAAGAGAGCATGGTCAATATTTTCAAAAAGAATTTTGGGACTAATACTACAATCTCTGAAGATGTGGTTATTACGTTCCTTCCAAATACCCCAACAGAGGTGAGGAAGCACCCAAGACCATAATTTGTGAAAAAAAATATTTTTGAAGGGAAGGGTCTCTTGGGCGAAGAGATCCATAATAGTGGACGGAAACCACCACTGTAGCCCAAAAAGAGACAGGAAGAAATGCCATACCACCCGCACATAAGAGCACTGAATAAATATGTTGTCCACCGAATCAGCTTCGAGCTAACACAAAACACACTTTTTAGGGATGGGAATACCCCGTTTGATGAGATTATCAATAGTTAGGATGTGGTTTTGAAGAAAAAGCCAGTAAAAAACATTGATTTTAGGGATAAGGCCTGGAAGCCAGGCTTGCGCCCAACAAGGGGAAGCCTTGAGATGCATCTGAATAGAGTAGGCCAAAGAAAAAGTGAAAGAACCACTTGGGGATGCTTCCCAAATCAAATCATCTTGATTCTGAGAGAGGGAGGTGCCATTGACAGCGGTGAGTAACAGAGACAACTCCTGGGAAATAGAGGACAGATCCACCCAAGAGTTTCCCAATCCATAGTTATGCACTTTGTCCCCGAAACGTAAGATACATTCCTCCTTCCAAGTGTTGACTATTCTATATCTTCTAGGGGCCCTGACAGAATCCAATTGTCATTCCAAAAAATAATATTGTGCCCATTGCCAATTTTCCACTTCACTTTTGACTTAGCTAGGTCTTTGGCATTGAGGATGCCATTCCAAAAACAAGAACCTTTCGGGGTATCATCATTTTTTAAAAAAGAATGCAAAGAAGCACTAGAAATATATTTATCCTCAATGAAATCCCTCCACTCCCCTTTACCATGAAAAATCCTCCAAATCTGCTTGGCGAGAAGTGCCTTGTTGAAAGGCCTAATCCTACCATTTTGGGTAAACAGACTTTATCCCAAGCAACCAAAGGAAGACATATATGATCCTTAGCCCCAAACCAAAGAAATATCCCTTGGATTTTTTCTAATGCATCAGAAACTTTAGCTGGAATAGAGAAGAGGCTAAGAGCATAAGTAGGGAGGTTTTGAAGGGTGGACTTAACAAGATTAATCTTGTTAGCTTGACTAAGAGGAATTCCCTTCTAGCCTGCAAATTTTCTGTTAAATCTGTCTATGAGCTTATTCTAGAAAGCATCTGGGGGTTTTTCTCCCAAAGGAAGGCCCAAGTAGGTGGAAGGGAGAGAACCAATACTGCAACCTAAAATCTCCACCATTCTTCTTTGTCTGACCTCTGGCATGTTGATGAAAAAGAGGGGGCTCTTATACCAGTTGATAGATTGGCCAGTGGCCCTAGTATAGGAGTCCAGTAAATGTTTAATAGTTCTTGCCTCTGAAACTAAGGCTTCTCCACCTAGGATGGTGTCATAAATGAATTGTTGATGAGAGAAGGTGGTCAAACTAGAGGAAGGATTGATGCCTTTCATCATCCTCGAAAGCCTATGGGAAGAAACTAATTGTCCAAGTCATTCAACTAGGATGATAAAAAGGATAGGTGATAGGGGATCCCCTTGTCTCAGACCCTGAGAAGCTTTGAATAAAGATGAAGGAGATCCATTAACCAAGATAGAAAAAGACGATGAGGAGATGAGCTGAAGGATGAGCCGGCAGAAGGTGTTATCAAAACCAAAAGCACTCAAAACCTTCAACAATAAAGACCAATACACCCGGTCATAGGCTTTGGATAGATCAAGCTTGAGGAGAAAGCCTTCACTTTTACTAGCTTCTAGAGAGTGAATTGCTTCATGTACCGCCATAACTGAATCTAGGATTTGACAGCCAGGAACAAAGCTAGGCTATTTGTGGGAAATAATGAAGGGAAGCACTTGAAGAATTTTGATATTCAAAACTTTGGAGATAATATTGTATTGTAGAAAGAATTACATAGGCTGATCGGCCTAAGAAGATCCATAGCATCTACCCCTGTGACTTTCAAGATTAGAACCAAAAAATTAGGGTTAAGTTCTTTTAGGAGATTTTTGGACCCAAATAATTCTTGCACAACTTTGATCACATCCGATTTAACAATTTCCCAATACTTTTGGAAGAGGAACATAGGAAATTCGTTGGGGCTCAGGGCCTTGTCTCCCGGGAGAGAATCCAGAGCTTTCTTAACTTCATCACTCTTATGCATAGCGGTCAGAGATTTATTCTGGAAATCAGAAATGACAGAAGGGATAAAGCTAAAGAGAGTCTCTTGGTCCAAGTCTTAGAGGTTGAGGTCTCTGGATAGGAGGGATTTAAAGAAGTCCACGACAGCTAAAGAGATACGATTATCCTCCTTCAAGATCTGGTTTCCCCTTCTAATGCTATTGATTTTGTTACCTTCCCTGTGTTTTATGGTGGACAAGTGAAAGAAGTGGGTATTTTGGTCTCCTTTCCTCAACCATATGGATCTAGATCTCTTCCTCCAATACGTTTCCTCCTTCCCAATCACATTGTGATACTCTGAGAATAGAATTTTTTCTTGATTCATGTTGATCTCATCATAGCCATCCCTATGAATTTCCTCTTGGATATTACCCAGGTCAGAAATGACCTTTTCTTTGGATGCAAAAATGTCCCTGAAGTCCTTATTGTTCCAGATCTTGATGTTTAACTTAACATTTTTGAGTTTTTAGCTACTCTAAACATAGCCGATCCTTTAACCTCAATATACCACCATTCTTTGATCTTGTTGTTTATATTAGGGTGAGTGGACCACATCAACTCAAATCTGAAGGGGAAATTTCTTTTCTTAATAAAAGGGTCCAAGATAGGAGACAGGGGGAGTGATCAGACTTGATACGCACTAGAGCAGAGAGGGTGCAGTTGAAGGAGTTCAATTTATCCGTCATGATCAAATCCTGATCCAGTTTAAATTGGTTGCACTCTATCCCCGTTCTCCTATTACTCTAGGTGAAATTTTCCCCTTGAAGGTCAACATCTAAGAGGCCTTGGTCATTGACAAAGTCCATGAGATCCTGCCTGCTTTCAAGATTAGGGGAAATCCCACCCAATTTCTCCCCTTCTTTTAAAGGGGTGTTGAAATCACCCATGATAATACATTTAGAAAGATTAAACATAGACACAATATATTTAAGTTTATCCCAAAACAACCTTCGCCCTTTTTTAGAGTTGGGAGAATAGATATTCATAATGAACCAACTATCCTTATTCTTAATATTAGTGAGATTGAGCAGTAGCACATTACCTTCTTCATAGACAATATCTGTCTTCAAAATTAAGGAGTTCCATAAAGTTAGTAGACCACCAGAAGCACCTTCTAAGCTAGTTGCCACCCTATCCATGGTCTTGCAGAACTTAATGCAATCTAGTTTGTCCTTTTTCATCTTGGTTTCCTGTATTAGCATGACATTGGGTTTGTGATTCCTAATCATATTTCTAATAATATCCTTCTTATGCGGCCCATTAAGACCATGAACATTCCAAGAGATTAACTTCATTAATAACTAGAGGTACATGCTACCTAGATGGTCTTTTGGGTTCCATCTGCAATGCTTTTATAGGCTTCTTCTTGCCAGATCTGGCTATCTTTTTTGTGCCCTTGGGTTTTTGTTTTGGCCTGTAGATCTACTTTATTCTTACTCCTCGTAGCTATAGGAGAGATCAGGGACGGGTCTCTGCAGCTCTTTTTATTTTATGGACCTCCCCTTGGCATTTCAACTCAGGAGAAGGTGACACCAAAGACTTCCCAATGGGCAGCACAAGAGTGTTCTCAGCCATCAGGATGTTATTCGCTGGTAGGAAAACCCCAATCTCCCAGGAAGGTTCAGGGGAACACAGAGCCATCGACGAGAGGGACTATGGAGACCCTATCGCACACTCCATATCCTTCATGATGGGAAAGTAGAGGCCTCTTGAAATTGGTTCCCCCTCCACAAACGACAATAGTTCCATGCTTTGTGTGCCACCGACCGAGCCCTGATGGGGTTCCCCCACGGCCTTGGTGGACGGGGCACTAGAGCCTCCCTATATATGCTTAGAAATCTCTGGGTCCTTTTTCCTCCAAACCTGAGAAGCTTGATGCCCCGAGTTAGATATTTCAGGAACATTCTCCTTGGTCACGTTGCTTGACTTATGGTCTTTCCTGGCCTTATCCTTAGCTAGAGTGGGGCATTTCCTGGCCATATCCATATGACCAATGTTACTCCTTTGTCTATTAATGGGTTCTATTGATGTTTATTAACTAAATCAAATTGATTTAAAAATTAAAGTAATTTAGATTATTTGTGTATTATGATGATCTTCTTATTAGGAGTTATAATATTTTTAATTCTTATATCATGATTATATTCCTAAATTTTACCAATTATGTATTAATCAATTATTATTAGAAAAGACTTAATTTTATAGTGGAATAAAAATATTAGTTATTTACATTCAATATTTATTCATAAATGTTTGTTTTGAATTGTAAATTACATTAAATTAGATTAGAAAACTTTCATGTACCTAATTCCATTCTTATGAAAGGAAATAGCTATGTAAGGTGGATTAGAATGTTGGACATGTGAAATGAAACTCGAATTGTTATTATGGCATATATTATGATGAGTAAATTGAAATTGAGTTGAATTATGAATATTTTTTACCACAATAAGTTACATTTTCAATAGGGCCCACATCTAGTCTAATATTTGATCCAAATCTATGTAGGGATTAGAATGTACCATATTACTATTTTTTATTTTTAGTTAATTAAAAGTTTTGGTTAGTGGTGCATTCTAATTACCCATAGATGTTACCCGAGAAGACCCCTTAGATGACCTATCTAAGAATGCTACACATATGAAGAACAAAATGGAGAGATTTAAAGTACCTTAGCAAGAGCTTGATAAAACGTTGGAAGTAAAAAAAATTGAGCATCAAAATTATTAGCCAACTAAACATTAAGAAACATAAAAATCCTAAGGGAGAAATTTTTAAAAATAAATAAAAATGATTCCATGTATTTAAAATTGAATTTTCAGAATACACAATTTTCTCTATTTTCATTCTAAAATCTATTTTTGTTTGACCCTCGATGGTTGCACCCTTAATAGGAATATTAGACAAACATAGTTTAAATAATCAATACTTCAGATTTTTTGACACGGTCTCCTCGATACACTGCACTTTTCCCGTCCCCATTGTCTTAAGATATAACCACTTCTAATGTAAAATAGTGATCGAATAATAAGTCATTGACAAAATGGATCCGTTTTCTCTCTAGGGAAGCTCAGGTTTGGTGGGACGGAAATATTTTGAACTGTAATCTGAAGAAAACTATATCAGCTCCACAATATATGCCCGCCATAAATACTAAAATACATTTCCATCAGAGGTGCGCAATTGGTAAAATAAAAGATTTCGACATACGTTGGGGTTAGTGTTTTGGGGACATCTGCCAAATTTAGTTTGGGTAATTGTAAAAAATCTGCATAAGATATGTTTTCATAGTTTTTTTTTAAATATTTTTACAGTATTATGAAGGTGAATTATGAGATCTAAACTAATGAAAATCTATTGTCTATTGTGGTGTACAAATTTTTGTGTTCTTTTGCTATGGTCCTTTCGGGAACCTCAATTTGATGGCTCTTTTTAGATGTTTTAGTTGTGATAGTAGTTGTTAATTAAATACCTACACTTGCTGATTTAATATCAATTTTTTCTGACAACATTGTACCAATAGTTGTGACTTTTAAGTTATTTTGGCTGATGATGACAACCCATAATTGAATGAAATATGTCCCCTTTTCTAAAAAGCAACCAATCGTGTGATGCCACATCAGTTGCACTAGCAGGGTGTAGGGACATCATATAACTCAAACTTGCCACATAAGCATTTAGCGTCAAATGCGGAAAGTCTAATATATAATTCAAGGTCAATCTTACACATAGTTTAGTCAACCAATTAATATCATTCCATAAAATAAATCTACACATGATTTCTACCTACAC
>MU222744.1:22292-45691 GCA_018584345.1 Thuja plicata
AATTAATTAACAATCTTGACAAAACTAAACAATCTACAAGATCAAGATTTTCAACAAAAAATGTTTATATTTATGTTAAATATTAAAATAAGTCATTAGAAATTATATATTTTGTTGGATCTTAGATGTCATCCAGCTCTATGATCTAGTTTCGAATAATAAGGAAGGATATGGATTTTATTATTCTTTATTTGTATATATTGTATTGGGATCTTATATTCATACTTAATTGTAAATAGCTTGTGAATTCTCTACCAGGTTTCTAATAAATTGATTTAAAGAATCAAATGAGCCATGAAGATAAAAGAGATACAAAATCATACCATAAAAAATATTAGGTTTTATAAATTTAACTTATATTTTTCAATTTTAAACCTTCTAAAATTAGTTAATTTATTAGAAGGTTTAAAATTACAAAATATAGGTTAATATGATTATCTAATAAATTAATTTTAAAAATTATCTAAATTATTAAACTCGTTAAATTGGTTGTGTTAGATGAATATAAAGTCTTTTATTTGAGTATTAATTGAGATTTAATAAATCCAATCATTTAGAGAAAAAATGGTCTCTTCAAAGAAGTTCTAATTTATAAATTACTTATATAGATTAAAATAATGTTTCCATAGACAACTTCTTCAATAGAGAGGTTTTAAAGGCAGAGAACTATTTGCAAGCTTCCATCATACTCTCTTTTTACCTGCAAAGAGAATGGATGCCTGCGTCATTGAGAATGGGATAATTTAGTAATATACTAAGAATCATGTTTAGAAAAAAATTAGGTTGTAAAAAATTAGGAATATAAGGCATTAAAGAATAGAGGTATGGCTGATAGTATATTTATTTCTTTTGCAAGTTTATATTTCCCTTTACAAAATCTATTAGCTAGATAGTTAGTATTACGTGTTGAATATGATTGGTGGATATCGTAGTAGGTTTTTATTATTAGATTATGGGCTATGGTGTATGAAGAGGGAAGGAATTGAATTGGCTAGATAGTGATTTCCCTCTCATAGAGTTAGGTCATATTGTTCTTTATAGCTCTGATGTGATTTCCTATCCTATTAACATTGGAAATACTAGATTTATTATTATTTGATTAGAATACAAACTATAGTCTTCACAGCGAAAGAGTTAGGAAAATGAACTCTGATTTTTATACATTTTTCCTAACCCAGATGAATGGAGTAGATGCATGATAGAGACATTCTAAGGTGTTCTTGCACAAACACTATCTAAGACTTTACTTGTCCTAGCCTTCCCTAGATCCTAAGCTCACTTCTAGGACCTTAATAGTCTTTTCTCCTCGGACCTAAGACTATCCTAACTCAACTCCAAGAGTTAGTCTCTTTGTGCTTCACCTTGAGGGATCACCAACATTAAGGTTATTTCCACTCTTCACTCTTCCTTGGGTGACTCCAAGTGTGAACTATTCACAACATCTTCACAAGTACTTCAAGGGGCGAAACTCTTGATAATACAACTTCTTGCATCCCACATAATACCATTAGAATAGGACATCATTTTTTCTACAAACTATCTCAAGGAAACCAATGGATTTTGTATTTTAATCCTACTTAGTTAATTAAGACCTGAGTAATAGTGAGCTTACATGGTTAAGTAAGACCCAAGTAACAGTGAGCCTACTCGGTTAATGCAGCCTGAGTAACAGTGAGTTTTTCCCACTTCTCTCAAAAAATTTCTAGACACTGCTAAAAACAAACTTGATATCTTGACACCCTTTTGAAAGACCTAAATATTTTGGTGGTCTTAGAATTCTAAGGTGCTCTAATAGTGGATTCCTAGAATTTAGGGCTAAAAGGACAAATAGGGTTATTTTTAGCAATCTTCTAATTTCTTCTTGGAAATATTCCTTAAAGATTGGAAAAATCCTAATTATCTCAAATTTTATCTGTAGGACCTCTATGCTTTTGAAACTATGTTTGGTTCCATCCTTTCGATCCTTCCCCTACAACTGCATGTCATTAGTTCACTGTCATACACCTAATCAGGCATAATAGACTCACCTAGGGCATGACCTTAAAACTCTCTAGCTGAATCTTCTGAGCTCCTCCTCCCATATGTACATAGTAAAATGGATTTCCTTACATACCCCTTAGATCTATGATGATTTTCATGGTGGAGAGTTATGGGGAAGCCATGTTTCCTCAAACTACCAAAACAACACCAGTAACTACTCTACTTAAAAATACTTTAAAAAGCTAATCTAATGAACTCAAAACAAGTTCACTATTGAATGAAAAGTTATTAAAAATTTCTATACCATGCTTACACAACACTAGATCAGTTGACTGAATTCATTTATCAACTCACAAACTCAAAACATGTCGACTGTAAGCAATTTTCAGAACTCAGATCTTCTTGATTTGAATTCAAAAATCACTCCATACATAACCATCTCCCATCCTCTATTTTTTAAAATAGAATCCCACTTGGTTAAGTATGGCTTTTCCATGATTGTAGGCCGTTACTTTGAAGACCCATCATAATTCTTTGAAAAGAATCCAAGAATGCAAAATTTTACATGTAACTTTCAAAAGTTGCAAATGTTGTCATGACAACATTTCGACAACTTTGACAACTTTGCATAAAATAAAATCTAATGATCTCCAATTGACCTAGAATGTTGTAAAAACTTTCTAAAGGCCAATTTAGACATATTCATACTCTTTCCTTATCCTTGAAGGCTTTTGGATCCATTTTCCCAATTTTAGGCTTAATCTACCTCTAACCACTAATAAAGCACAAACATCTAGGTTGGATTGATCCTAGTACAATACACCTAGGTACACACATGAAATACCTTCTTTTGATGGCACTTTGTGATCAATTCTACCAACAGTGATAAGTTGTCACCAAGTACCGGGCTACCGACCAACTTTTCCTATAAAGGTTTTTTGGAGAATAAATTCTTTTCGCCTTCAAGCACCTAGGTGTTAGGTCTCAATAGTGTGGGGAGCTAAGTTGGATAGGTGACTATTTGTTCGGGGGGATATCTAGTTTTACTCATCTTCTTCAGGGACTTTGATGATGGGGATGGGGTTTCTTGCAAGAGTTTGGATTGTAAAATAAACTTAAAAATACTGATCAGGGTTAGAGTTTGTTACTTCTACTTATAGTGGTGCAACATACTTCAAACATCAACAATGCTCTAATGTAATAACTAGACTAAATACTGAATTCATACAAAACCAGTGATTCATATATATTAAATAGAAAGAGGAAGATGAATCCATTAATCTAAACTAAACATTATAGCAAAGGACATTAGAAACATATAACACAAAAGATGTTCATGAACTCTGAAATCAGAACAACACATAACAAGTAGTCACAAGGTGTTCTTCCTTATTCATTAACTTAAAGTGTTCCAACATCACTGGTGTATACATCCATGGCTCCAAGGGAGCATCTAAACTATTAAGAACAACTGAGCATTGAGCTCCTAGAACTACTGAGAAATGAAAGAACTAACTTTTATTACTTGTTGGACTGCAAAATCATAAATTTTTCTAACCCTTGTTATGGGGTCAGACTTCTTATTTATACAAATAGTTTGACCTCAAACTAACCTAATCTAACTATACACTCAATGTATAAAATATATTTCCTATGACTGATACTACCTGCACTACTTACAATCACCTTAAAAAGAGCAGAGGTCTGACAGAACAAAGCAAGTAGACAAGAAGAGAAAGCTGGAAGAATCAGCATAGAGAACAGTGTAGGAGTATTAACAGAGGAAATCTAATCTTCCCAGTATCCAAGGTAACATGCCTCATAAATGAAGATTTTGGCTCACTATCTTTGATGCACATCAAGAAGTTAATGTAAGAGCAATACCTTAGGAGAATCATCTATCAGAGCCATCCCTCCACCTGACATGCCTTATCAAGATCACCTACCTGCTGACCCCCTTATTAACTACCTGACAATGTCTGGTCAGCTCCGGGGAACCTGAATGCAGGTCACTACGAAAGAATACAAAACTTTGGACCTAGAATTCTGGAGTATAGGAGCTTACACTCAAAGAATAAAGAATTTAGAAAAATATACCCTACTCATGAAAATATCCAGAGACCAGAGAAATATACTATTCCTTGTTCTATTTGAAGGCCTCTAAGATCTAGCCAATTCCATCCTCATCAATATCCGTGATGCACGCCTGACGAAACTTGGTTGCCTCCAATTGCTTGCCCAAATCTTTGGTGTTTCCCTAAAATTCTATGGCCATCTTTCCTGCATCATGGGCCTAGAGCATCATGTGGGATAAGAGTGACATTTTTGCTCCATCCAATTCTTGTGGGGACTAGCACCATGACTCCATTAGCTCATTGAACTTCCCCACAACATAATCCTTTGGAGTACATGTATCTATACTGAAGGGATCAACTCCTAAAACCCTTGTAACAAAATCCTAGTATAAATTCAAAGTATATTCTAGCTCTGGGAATTTTCCTTTCAGAGCGGCTACCAGTTGCTTGCTAATATCCAATTTGAGATCAAATCTGGAGTACTGGACCTAGATAAAATTGAAAGGCTCATCCCCCAAAATTCCCATCTCTGAGATGAGTTCCTCTCTAAGATTCATGAGCTTTCCTAGCTCACTCATCCATACCTCATATTGATTGATTTCTCCCTCCCATAGAGAAATGACACCTTTAACTTAGTGCAAGCCATTTCCAGCCATGTACAAGTTTAGGAGTATTGTTGTTAGGAAATGATGGACATTTCCTACTTTCTTAGCTACCCATTCGTCCACTTCCTATGCTTTATTTTTCATATTCCTCAGTGCGTCCATGTCACCCTATGGGAGTGGTGCTCTAGATGTAGAGGCTTCTGAAGGAATGGTAGTTATCAGTTGCACTATGTCTATTAGAAGCTTGAGGAGATTTGCATTCTTTTCTTTTTCATTCTTTAGTCTCTGGGCTTATTTATCGTATCAGGCCTCAATTTCCTGGCTAACCTCTTTTAGTGGGTCTAGTTCATCCTTCTTGTCCCTCCTCCCTAGAGGTACTTTTGTGACTGTACAATCTGCAACACTTACCACTGCTTCTTCTTTGTTTGGGGGAGGGGTCATAATAAATGTGGCCATATCTCCACCTAGACTAGTCTGAATGGAATGGAGTGTCAGGGCCCTTTTTGGCTTAGGAATGCCTTGACTTTGAGCCATCATCTTGGCTAGTGAGAGATGGGGTTTTTCCACTGCTAGGGCCTTTCTCTCCTTTGATTCCACCAACCATTGTGGTGGAAGGGGTGGTCTTGCTACTAGGGCGTGATCATTTGTATCTTTTTGAGGGTTCTCCTATTCACCCCCAGTTTTTATAGTCTCTTCAGACTATTTATCTTTGTACTCAGGATTATTTACACCATCCACCTTAGTGGCATAAATATCCATTGTCTTAGCTCTCCTATCCTTAGCAGCATTGGTGGGATCCATATTCATATCTTTGGGGTTCTCCCCCTCATTCTACTACTCTTATTTCTACTCTTCAACAGCTTTGGCCAAGACATTCTCCTCTGTTGGTATTTCTTCCAGTGTGGAAAAGGTGTCCAAATTGGATCCATATGTAGTATTATAGGGACCACCATGCCAAAGGTTACACTACCCTGGGTGGGTGAAGGCATTTGGAGAATGGTGTTTCAGGTTATGGTTATTCTCAAAGGTCCGGGTCTCTCAGTCAAAGTCGGCCACTCATCTTGCATGTGCCTCTTTTCTTTTTTCTTAGTTCCTGGGACCGGTATCTCTTGAACATCATGGATGTTCATATATTCTTTCTCCTTTCCTTTTTTTGCTCGGCCCTCTTATTTCATGGCAACCTCTTTCTCTGGTATCTCCCCTTCACCCGAGACTATCACTTCTTCCTGTGAAACAATCTCCTCTAATGCTTTCCCAATTAGCCCCTATAAATTCACAATTTTATTTGTCCCAAAGATGTCATCAAAATCATCATGTGGAGGGGACGTCTCTGGCGGATTCTCTGTTTTAGGGGAGTCTAGGATTGTAACTACCTGAATTTGGTCTGTTTCAATAATAGACCCTATTTTCCCTAAGTTTGATAATACCCTCAATTATGTCCAAATGACCTTATTACTGCTTTGGCATAATTCTTCAAATCAATTTAATGTCCTAGGTGATTTTTATCACTGAATTATATTAACTATTATAGCCATATGATTCAAATCAATTCAAACCATTTAAATCAAATCAAATTCAAACATGGCTATAATATGTAATTATAAAGGAATTAAATAAATCCCTAAATCAATTACCCACTTGCAAATTAACCTATTCCCCTAGCATATTTAATTTAATTAAAATTGCTATAGTCCCCTAATTATTAAAAAGCAATTAAATTATTTAAATAATTAAATCCCTATTTTTGAATGAATTAAATAAGTTTAATTCATTTAATCAATATTCCCTCAAACCCCAACCTAACCTATCTCAACCACTTCTACCCTGGGTTCTAACCCTTCTCAAACCATTCACCCTTGCTAATCTAATCCTAATCCTAATTCTACCCTAACCCACATCCTAATGTTGTCACATTCCATTAAGTAATGCTTAGCAACTCAACCCACTTGAGAAAGTCCACTTTCTCAGGCTTGACTTCCTTAAGGTCCACCTTCTCAAGCCATCCTCCCCATGCTTCTTAAGGGATTTCATTAATACCTTATTAATGAAGATGCCTTAAGCCTATGTCTCTCCCATGCCTTATTAATGCCTTGGCCATTAATGGCTCTTACATCTCCATTTATGAGTCCCTTAACTCATAAATTCACCTTGTATCCCCTCTCTCTCTCATTCTTCTATAAATAGAAGCCATTTTTGAGAACAAAGGAGCCTTCATCCTAGATTACAAATGCATTGTTATGCTATTGGATTAATCCTAGACTAACATTTCACTTCTTAAATCACGCTTTTACATTGTTCTTATTTACATGTTTAGAGCTAGAATGCTTGTTTCTCATCTTTTTAGCTTGTTTTAAACTAAAATCATTCATGCTAAGTAGTATATGTCACTGATTATAGCATATTCTGAGGGCTACTATGTTACTAATCACACTCTTCTTAGTTAGAAGGTAATAGGTCGATATTAGTGGGTTTTTCATGTTTATCTAACCTTTTATGCTAATGTAATGATCTATTGTCATGTTGTGTCTCTCTTAATAGGTACATAATATACACACACATTTCTAGTGCCCACCATGGGGTCTGATTTCCAACTTGGCCTCATTTTCTAAGACTTTTTTGCCAATATACATGCTTAGGATTTGGTCACAGGATCATTTTTAGTCATTCAGGATCGTATCCTAGATACGCCATCACACCATGGAAAAATAGGCTCGCATCTAGGGTTTCTCAGGTCATTTTCAGTTAAGGATCACATTCGGTAAGCATGGAATTGTATTTGGTAAATAAGCTCACATCCAATATGCTATATCACATTTCGTAAAGTTTTAGGCTTGCATCTAGTTAAAAAGCTTATGCATCTTGTTTGTCTAATCCTAACATTTTCAACAAGTGGTGTTTTTGATGATTTGTGGCTTAACAAGTGTTTGCAGGGTGATTTTTTTAAAGGTTTTATGGGAGTTTAGGCCAACAGATACTAACATGGTTTTATAGGTTTTCAAACCCCCATCTTGACTTCTATTTACTTGCTTTCCAAACATAAGACCATTTCTCCACTTGCTAAAACAACCAGGTAATATGCTCTTTTCCTCTTAAGGAAAACCAGAAAGTCAGACGTTGTCTTATCATTTGTGATGAAATTATGGGTAAATGAACAAGCAAACACATCATCTAAATTTGGAAATAGTAAATGAAAAATACAAAGCACTAAATATGTGGGATTAAAGAACAAGTTCAACTGTCTAATTCTTTTTGGATCAAAAATTGAACAAAACAAATCATTAAATTTTGTGGTTAATTGAACAAGGCAAACTTTCCCTTTTTAAATATCCTATTTTCTTTAAAATAGGAACAACTAAATTGAGCTCAACATAGCTTGAAGGAATGAACTTTGATTTAAGTGCTTTGGCAGAAAATAGCTTAGATTAGGAGAGTATTCTCTTCTTTAGAAGAAGAATCAGAAATCCAGACATCCAAAGCTCGCCAATCCTGGTTACATACATTTAAAAAGTAGAGGGCCTACCGGTTGAGGAAAAAATCTCTCGGGAATGACCCAAGTGAGAACAGGTCCTACGCCGACCCTTCCAACTGACTATAAATAGTTGCTTCCTCATAGGCTAAAGCCTCAGAAGATGGAACTGGTTTTGTTCTTGGAATTTTGACATCATTCCTTGAACATATCGGGGTATATGTAGAGTGGGGCTAGTTGAATCTTGCTTATGAGACTACATATATTTAGGTACTCATAGGGCTATATGCCTCAATTTTTCCTTGTGCAATTCTATGGGGGACAGTTTCGAACAGATTGCCCAATAATCTACAACAACCTCAACTAAAAGAATTCCTAATTCATCCCTGAAAGGGTGATAATATTTATGCAAGGAAAAAAGTAATTGCCCCAAGACACTCATCATATTGTGCCCTCACTTGCATTTGGATTCTGCTAATACAACATCATGACTGGAGCCATTGCGTGCTTGGTGATTGCTATATTCTGATTAGAATTTGAGTGTGTACCTGAGTCAATGAGCAAAGATATTCATCCTCCACCTAGAAAATAGGAACATATGAGTGTTTGTTTCACCCTCTTAACAATGCAAATTTTTTTGACATATTCAAAAGATCATTAAAAAGATAAGCTCCTCAAAACAATCAACAAATTTACAACCCTGGAATACAAGTGTTTTCCACACCTTACAACACCTCTTGATGTAATCTGGAAACAAGCAACTTCATGCACTTTGAAAATGAACTTTTTATAACTAACCAAAACTGACAAAGACATCATAAGATCGCATCCTATATTTCCCAAGTCGCCTGTAGTGTTTAGGATCACATTTGGTATTTAGGATCACATTTGGTCAGCAAAAAGTCACATCCAGATTCTAGGATCACATCTGGTACCATTAGAGGCTCGCATCTTGGAGCTCGCATTCAGGACAGTGGGAATTTATAGAAGTTTTTTTTAGGAAGTCTCAGTTGATTAGGATACCCTTTTTTCTCTTTAGTTGGTTCTTTTTGTCTTTTCTGGTCTCCCTACTATATTTTCAAAACACTTTTGAAATGTTCACCTTGCATGCTTAGTTAGTCTTTCATGATCAGTTCAATACATGTGGTCTACCCATTTCCTATCAACAACTTGGTTCCTAGCTCACTATCAGGGCATTCTAACCCTCTGACACTGGAATCATTTACATCCACCAACACCAAATAGTTACCTCTACCTAGCCATGCCCACTTTAACGATCTGAAAACCTTACTTGCACTATTGGGAAACACTAACAAAGTTGAGAAACAACTTCATGGTTAACACGAGACACAACAAGTACACACCTAAAGGATCAAAAGTGCCTCCTAAAACACCATACTTTCAAGGAGAAACATCTTTTAGTTACCTTCTTGATCTAGATTCCCCTCAAATGGATTGCAACACTAACGAATGGAGTAAGGATTTTGAGAGTTATAATGATGGCAAATGCAAAAAATCTGAAGGCACGGAAGAGGAAGAAAGACCCAAGTTTGAACATAATTTGTTTGGATCAGACAGTGAACAGGAAATCCCTAAAGACAAATATGAAAAACTCAAACAAAGTAAAAGGATCCACAAGCTATTGGGATAGATAATTAGTGATGATAAAGAAAAATAATTCCTCCATCTAGCATCCATAGGTGTCAAATTGCCCAAAGATTATGACGTGGAAAAACTCAAAGAAAAGGAAGTACCAAATCTAATATCTATTCTGACCAAACAGCTCAATCTAAATCAAATGGAGCTCACAAACCTTAGACAAGAGGAGAAACCCAAAACACAATACTCTTTGGACACCATTTGTCCATTTCCTTTTGACAAGAGTATCACTATGGTCCCATTTCCCCCCAATGTGGCAAGGCCAAAGTATGAAAAGTACATGGGAGAAACTGATCCACATGACCATGTAAGAGAGTTTTGTGCCCTTAGCATAGAGTACATGCACAAACCCACATACCTCATGTGACTTTTTCCAGGAAGTCTAGGAGGTAATGCCATGGAGTGGTTCTCAAAACTAAACTCTAAGGTCAAAACATTTGAGGAATTAATCCAAAGGTTCATTCAACATTACTCCTACAACATCCAACATGATGTAACTATGATGGACCTATGTAACACCAAACAATGAACTGGAGAATCATTCACACACTTCCTACAAATATGGAGGAAGATTTATGCATGATATTCAAGGGTCATTCCTGAAATGGAGAGAATGGAAATCTTTGTTAATAATCTAGTGCCTAAATTAAGCTATGCTCTACAAATGCAACACTCTCCTAGCTTCGATAGAATGAATAAAAATGCCCTCCATATTGATGAATTAATGGTTAAAAGAGGGGAGATTACCCTTCAAAATGGAAACAAAAGCAACAATTCCAACTCTAATCCTAAATGGTGGAAACAGAATTAGAATATTGTTAATTATAGAGTGGTTGACACCTCTAACATCAATCCCAAATCTGAGGCATTCAATCTAACCAATGGCATGCAAGCAAGTAAAGACACTAAGGTAACACCTCCCATCCCCAAAGAAAAGAATGATAACAACAAGGAATGAACATGGACTTCAAAACCACAAAGAACATTCACTCCTTTGGGGGAGCCTCTGGAGATTGTTTTGAAAAAACTGGTGGATAATAAATTTCTTACAATTCTTGATTCTAAACCATGGGAACCAATGATCAAACCCAGATGGTGGGATGATAACTCTTACTATGTCTTTCACAAAAACAAAGGACACAAGACTAATAATTGTCTCAAACATAAGCATTTCATCCAAGACCTCATTGAAGGAGGCAAGATCAAGGTAGACAGACATAGTACCAATGAGGATCATATAGAATTCAAAAAACCCTTTCCTAATTACAATCAAGGAGAGACATCTAAAGGGAAGGGTAATGAGGTAAACTACACCTATTCCAAGAGTGACAATGTGATTAATATGCTCATCATTAAAACTAAATCCATCAATGTGTTCACAATTAAAGGTTCCTCATCCCATTCAAATGCTGTAACACAGAGCCAAGCACAAGTTAAAATATAAAAGGACCTCCAAAACTGACATCAACATCAACATCAACATCCAAGGTTCCTATTGTAACTATTCCTAAACTAGCAGCAAGATACATGGTCACTATCCCTGAAGCAAAATATGATTTGGTAGACCAATTGCAAAGAACCTCTACCAAGATTTCTATTTTTGAATTGCTCAAGATATCCACGGTACATAGGGAGATCCTAAAACAAGTCATACATGCTGCTAATGTTCCAAAAGATATTGATATAGACAAATTTCAAGTGATGATCAATCATATCTCAGTGCCACACTATCTCTCCTTTTCTGAAGAGGATGACAAGTCATTGACACATCCACACAATCAACCCCTCCATATTGAATTTCTTATTCATAAATCTTGTGTTAGACACATATTGATAGATTGAGGTGTAGGAATGAATATGTGTACACTGGATCTAATCAATAGACTAGGTCTCTCAGAACAAACAATTGACTCTAGAAACAAGATAACCATCAAAGCCTATGATGAGGAAGAAAGATCCTCCAGGGCTCATATTGTTTTACCTGTCAGAGTTGGGTCAATTGAGAGGAACATCATATGTCAAGTTCTAGATTTACCATTGGCCTACAATATCTTGCTAGGGAGACCATGGATTCACAAAATGCAAGTTGTACCATCCACTTACCACCAATGCATAAAATTCCCACATAATGGGGTGGAAGTGATGATTCCTACAGATGCCAACTACACTTGCAAAAATATCAAAGCTAATAGCATGATCCTACACAATAAATAAGCTATGGACATAGTTTCCCCTGAAACTACCAAGGACATGGTTATGAAGGGTTTTAGCAAAACCTTGAAACTTAAAGAAATAGGTATGGGAGAGTACAAGCTGGACCTGACTCCTTCAATAACAAAACTTCTGCTATCACCAAGATCCTACGGAAAACCTTCATCGACATTCACACCTACAGCATCCAAAGAGCCAAAAGTACACAAGGCGATTGGCATGATAAAGGCATCCACATCTTGTTTAGATAACATAGAAGAATAGACAGTCTTGGACTAGCTTTACAAGGGAGAACCGGTGGAATCTCAGGTCAAACATGTGAAAATGTCCCAAAAACAATATGGAAAGGTATATGATTTTCTCACACAAAAGGGATACAAAGGAAAAGGACCTCTAAATGACACAGGATGAGGTATTATTGAGCCTATACCCATGGAATTCCACAATACTAGAGATAAGATAGGACGGGGTTTTAAAACTAAAACTGATAAACCCACTCTAATAGAGAGTCCAAACTCAAATAAAGGGAGTGATGAAATAGATGAACTAGAGCAATGGTCATATGAAAGATTGTTACATGTTGGTGCACAAGACCCCAACTACCAAGGAGAATGCTATGTACCTAGCTTTGAGGTACCAGAGGATCTTTTCACTCCTTTACTAGCACAATCTCCCATTCAAGAGGTAGGAGACACCATAGCATCATTTACTCAAGAGATACCCCAGTCATAGAATTTACATCCTAACTGGGGTCAATTGGTCACAATTTCACATGTCCTCAACCTACCCCACTTTGATCTACAAGTAGCTAGTTGAGTGCATCAAATAACCATTGAGGAGTACTTAAACAGATCTGATGATGATGTAATAGACTCTCATGACTATGAATAGGATCGGCTATCTATTACCTCTGAAGATATTGGAATAGATACAATGCACATGTTTGCAGCTCCCTCAGCTCCTAGAAAATGATCTGACACTCCTCTCAATGATATTGATCCTCCTAAAGTAGAAGAAGAGTTCATTCCCACGATCATTGATGGAGACACTAGTGAATACATAAGTATAGAAAAATTTCATAGGCTACAAGCAAGAAGCCTCCTTTTACGGAGAGATGATGATGAGACTTCTACTAATGAGTCACTAGAGTTTGGTCCGCATATGACTAACAATGACCCTTTTAATGATTATCTCACTCTTATTGATCTAAATATCAAAGAAATTAACTTAACAGACTGTGTCATGTCAATTAATGGTCTTGAGGCTAACACAATGCTATCCTTCCCACAGACTGACTCCCTAACATTGGTACTTCCTGACCTAATTGATTGGACTGAAATGGATCATACTCCTATCCTTCACTTTTCCAATGACCACACCTTATCTTGTTATCTCAATGCTTGTGAATCTTACCCTTCTTCCACCAATGCAAGGAGCACAAACATGTCACAGGAGGATATCAAGTTTCTTAGTCACAAATTGAAAAATAAAAAGAAAAAGTGGATTGATGGTGAAAACTGCTCTATGGCAGTATCAGATCCCAAAATAGTAAAGAAAGAAGATATATCCAATGGTGAAAACCTCTCTAAGGCACCAAAGGATGAGACTCTTGATATCCTCCCTAAACACTTTAAGGCAAGATCTTCAGTATTGATTGAACCAGCATAGCCAGTAAACTTGGGCACCATTGAAAATCCTCAAATGGTTCATCTAACACAATATTTATTAGAAGAAGAGAAGGTATAGCTCACAGAGTTCCTAAAAGAGAAAAATATCAACTTTGCTTGGTCTTATACTGATATGCCAGGGCTATATCCTAATCTCATCATGCACCACTTATCTATAGCCCCCGGGATCAAGCCCGTAAAACAAAAAATTTGAAAAATGCATCCTCATGTTGCATTATTGGTAAAAGCAGAACTAGAAAAGTTGTTGAAAGATAGGTTTATTCAAGTCATTGCCTATGCATTGTGGATCTCCAATGTGGTCCCCATTTCTATATCGGATGATCTGTACAGACTTGAGAGACCTAAACAAAACATGTATGAAAGATGACTTTCCTCTACCAAACATTGACATGATCATAGACCTTATAGCTAGCTTTCAGATATATTCATTAATGGATGGATTCTCAACCTATAATCAAATCAAAATTGCCCCTGAGGATCAAGAGAAAACTGTATTTACATGCGCATGGGGCACCTTTTTCTGGAACATCATGCCTTATGGGTTAAAGAATGCTAGTGAAACATATCAAAGAGCCATGAAAATGATATTCCATGACATGATGCACAAGAACATGGAGGAATATGTAGATGACACATTGACTAAGGCCAAAGAAAGAGGTGCTCACATTGCTGATTTGAGAAAGATATTGGATCAAAAGGAACAGTTTTAGCTTAGGCTCAATCCAAAGAAATGTACCTTTGGAGTCTAATCACAGAAGCTCTTAGGATTCAAGGTATCAGTAAAAGGGATTAAGGTAGATCCTGCAAAAGTAAAAGCTATTCTAGAGATGGCTCCTCCATGTAACATTAGTCAAATGAGGACACTACAAGGGAGACTCTAGTCTATCAGGAGATTCATGTCCCAACTTCCAGATAAGGCACAACCCTTTACTAAGCTACTAAATAAAGGGGTTACCCTCAAATGGGATAAACACTGTGAAGCAAACTTCAAAGAATTGAAGGGGTACCTGGCTTCTCCACCTATTCTTATGGCATCTATTCAGGGAAAACCCCTACTCCTATACATTTCAGCTACAGCTATATCCCTAGGAGTATTACTAGTGCAAGAAGATGAAACAAAGAAAGAATGAGCTATCTACTACATTATTAGAACACTAGTCACTTATGAGCTCAATTTGTTAGCTCTTTTTCTTGTACCACTTACCTAAATATGACAGTATATCTTGTACACCTGATTGCAACCTCTTTTAGGAAAGAGAAAAGATAATTGCTGAGGTATTTGATAACACTGGGGATATCCATTATCACCTCCTTCATTTTCAAGCTCCACATACTTAGGCAGGTATTACCTTTTAAAGATTTCTGATATTTCAGCCTATATGTTTAGTGGATTGTTTCATTCACAAGTTATGTGCCAAAACCCTAACTATAATAACTTGGATAATACTCAAGAGATTGCAATAACTAATTTAGAATAGAGTACTATAAGCCAGACTATAGTTTTAATAACATACACCAGTGAGATAAGGACTTTCATCCTTCTTCCTTTTCTTCTAGGAGGGATAACCTAATGATTCACTCTCTAAGGAATCACTAAAATGGACACTGTCCTACTGACATGAGTCCTCAGTGAGTTCAGTTTGTTTGTTCTTAGTAACAAGAGTATTTTGATTAAATTGGTTTTGATTCCTTGAAATAACTTGGATGATGATGGGTTATCAAAGCTAGTTCTGGACCAGTGCCTATCCTTTGGGTTACAGAGTCAAAATAAACTAAGATCTCATAGAAACAAAATAAAGTAAGTTTCCTTACAACCCACATGCAATTCAGATAAGTTGCCTTACAAATTACCTTGTCACCTATAAACTATTGTATCAAATCTTTCAAAAACCATTATGCTCCCTGAAACTACTCACAAAACTTAGTTCTTTCCTTAAAAGAAACTTGCAAGTACTTAGATAGTTACCTAATAACCAAAATGCTTTAGAATGCCTTGCAAACTTAAACATAAAAGAGCATACACAGAGAATAAAGAGACAACAATTGAAGAGAGTAAAATTGCACCGTATTTTATTTATATGATCCATCTTCCATACATGAAAGATTTTGCAACTTTAAAAGATAGACAGAAGTTCAGAACATCTGAATTCTACAATGTATTTTTCCTCTTTTCCAAAAAATTCCAACCTCAAAGAGGCCTTACAATTTACAATTGTTTTGCTATATATAGGTTTTTGACCATCTTGGAATCCTTTAAGGATGCAACAAGCTTAGGATAGTCAAAGAAAACCTAACCCTAAAGCTATAGAAGAGAGAAAATGGAAGAGGGAGAAGAAGCGGTAGAATGACCAAGTCAAAAAGATAAAAATAGATATTCTTTGTTCTTCTCCTGATCTAGTGACTTGATATGATTGTGTACATAGTAGATGACAGCAGTTATGTTGATTCTAGATGACCATGCTTTCACATTTACCTACATTCTCATTTTGCAATAACTATCCTCTTTATCTTTAATGGTGAGGTACTAAGTAGTCATCCCTATTTATCATCCAAAATTTCTTCCTCCACTGCTGGCTTCTTCTTCTTGGGTGTAGTCATCACTTCCCATGCTTTTACTTCATCATCTGATGGCCACTTGAAGTCCTGAGTACTCTATATTTGGACCTTTTGCCTGTCCCATCTCGCATCAGTGATATTTTGGATGTCTACTAGAAACTTATTGATGTCAATTTATACTTTGAAAGCTTTTTCCAATATCTTATTAAACCCTTCTACATCAATATCAGTTCCTGAAATAAATGCCTCATTACTAGCCATTTTGTTGTCAAACTCACCCCTCCAGACATCTAAGTCCTTCACTTGATCATCATTTCCTCTTAAGGAAGGTATGAATCTATTAAAATCATCAGAAAAGAGGCTTAACTTCACCTCAATTTGGTTCAATTTTCCCTTAAAGAATGACAGAGCAATATTAACTCTTTTGATCTCATCTCAAACTTCAGTCACTATCTCTGGCAAATCTGGTCTTAGGGATTGCAATGCTAGCGTTTCAAATAGTTGTACCCTAGTAGACCACTTAGTAAAATAGGGGTTGAGGATATCCAAATACCCCATTACCTCAGTGTGCAAAGCTGGTAACTTGTTATAAGCATTGAGTATAACATCAGCTTTATCTTTCAAGATATCAATTCTATGTTGTAGCACACCTTCCAATGCTCTTAAAGCAATCTCATTTCCTTTTTCTTCCTCATCCTTTTCCTCACCCACCTCTTTAGATTTTTCTTTATCTTCAATTTGCAATGGTGGTGGTTGTGCAGGTACATATACCACCTCATGCTTTGTTTCTAATTCTTCCAACAATTTCTTTATCATTTGATCCCTCTAATAAAGTTGCACTCAACACATTTCTCTATCCTTGGACAAGGCACTAGTTTCTTCCAACAATGTGCTGCACCTTTCAGACAATTGCTTAGTTTTGTCTTCATTCAAGTGAGCCCAATGTGTCATGATTTGGGATATTTCTAAATCCCCTGTATTATGCACAGACTAGACCATTTGATTTACCACCATATTTTTCTGAATGTTCACCACTTGGGTTTTTTGGTCTTTTGGACAAAAGATCCACATTGCAAAGGCTTGAGACTTTGGGCTATACCCAAATCCTTTGATTACACCACCTATTTGCACTTCACTAGCCATATTGAGATCTGTCTGCTTCCTTATTTGATCAATAATGAAGGTAGATGCTAAATCCCAACCCTTAGCCAATAGTATTCCACTTCCTGATACTAATTTCCTGGCATCCTCTAGTGAACTATCCTCATTTTCAGGATCATAATTTTGCAAAGCCATCAATGCCTCATTAGTTGTAGTTTCTTTGTCATCAACTATCATCTCTGCTCTGATTTGTTCTTTCTTGTACCATCTCAGTAAGTCTTTAAACTCCTCAATTTTTACAAAATTATCATCATTTAAAAACTCCTATTGATGAATCAGTCTTTCATCAATACATGCCTTAAGGGGCATCTCAACCTCATCATCTAGGTTAGGCTACTGTTTCTTACCTTCCCTTATTGCCTTTCTTAATTTATGATCATATAACCTATTGCTAGGGACTAAGGCCTTAGCCTTATCTTTCCTCTTATTCTGCCCTTCAGTTGAGGGTTGACCTATTTCTAGTTTCTGCCTTTTTGCATTAGGTTCTTCTAAATCATCTGGTTGGGTAGCAACTGTCAAATCTATAATGTGACCCTCTGCTCCCTGCAATTGTGGTATTTCAGCAATATCTTGTTGTGATGCTTGCTGTGGTGAAGGATACATAGTAGGACGTGCATAATCACTATCACTACTATTTTTGTATTCTGACTCCAAATGATTAGGTGTCTAAGCACCTTTCTTGTCAAGAACTATATCTAGTTGCTCTCTAAGCACATAATAGTTATCTATCATGGTGTTAATTCTATCAAAATATGGGAGGTCAGGGTAAAAACCCCCAAAATCCAACCCATTTCTCTTTATTTTCTTCTCTAGCTTTAGCAACTCTTGGATTCTCAGTCTTCTTGTATGAATATCATCTTCATCCAAGATATTCCTTGTTGCATCTTCCTCTATGCATTCACAATGGACATTTGTATTAGGGATTGTAGGAGTATACAATCTCCTTACCCCTGTCGTAAAACCCTCCAGGTCAATGTATCTATAAGGGGCTACCCCCATCCTATATCTCTCCAACCATTGACCTACTGCATCAATGGCACCCTTTCCAATTGTAAAGTTAGAAATCTTAAACTGCCTAGGGGTCAAAGTCCCCTTCTTATGTGGCGCAAAATGCTTGTTATATTTCAACAACAGCTGCCATATGAACTCCATTTCCAGCACCCTTGCTGGTACATAATATGGTAATAAATGAGGTGGGTGAATACACCCATAACCCTGATGACTTTGTAATTTTATTCTAAAAAGAAGTCACCCCAATTATGCTTTCTAGGCCAGCTATCTATACAATCACAGGGCCTAAGTAGTTGTATAATTTTTAATAAGATTCTTGTTCTGTTGGTCCCCAAACTTTGCACAATTGGATACACAATCCAATTTTGAAAGGCACAATAGTCACACTCCCTATAATCTCTAAGGAGTTAAATTCTTAACATCCATGATGACAAAATTGAAATGCAAAAGGAGATGCATAAGAACTGAGTAATGCAAAAATTTGGGCTCCTTCTCCTTTGGGTTCTTCATTCTCTTCTGGGATGCAATGAAACCCTCATACATTTCATCTATGATGTGTTGAACATAGTCATAACTAGTGTTAAAGTGGACCTCTTGTAGGTCCAACACCATCATCAGAATCCCTGCATCAATCTTCTCTGCATCACCATCTATTCCCAACACTCTACTTAGGGCATATGTAGCATACTTGACATAAAAGTGTAGATCCTTGTAATGATATGGGCAGTCCTCAGACATAGGATCTAAATACTTTCTCACTTCTCTTAACATATGTTTTAATAACTGGCTCCTAGCAATCCCAGGCTTCAAAGTATACCTCTATTTTTGCTTTGTCATGTCAATTTTTGTAGACATGGTGTTGTATAATCCAAAGGCTTGCATGAATGAATTTATATTCAAAATTAATAGGGTAGTGCCATCATCCCTCCTAATGGTCTTAGATAAAACATCATAGTGATTGGCTAGGTCTAAGAACAAGTCTACATCTAGGAAGACATCAGGAATAAGTAGCCTGGCTAAACAACAGGTCCAAGGGTTTGATACTGGGATGGGCTTATCATAATTCTTATAAAAATAGTTGTAGAGGGAAAAACCTATTGTTCCTGGAGTCACAGCATCTCAAATGTCTTTATACTCATGAATGAGGACATTAGCATTAACCTTCTTGTTTTGTGTTGAACCAGGCAGGAGACAGAGGAATTCATCTAAATAGTTCACTTTTCCCTTTGCCTCATCCTCCACCTTTTCACTTTCTCCGCTCGTTGAAGCTACACTCACTGCTCTGCTCATGTTTTCAGTGTTTGGACTCTCATCTTTGTTATCGGTATTGAAACAAATCTATCACAGAGATTCACAGACTGTCTTGCACACAATTTTGGAAACAATGAAATTATAATTCTCAGAGAACTCTGCAAACTTTTGAATTTACTCTGTTTTGGTAACTGAATTCTTTAAACTTAGAAACTCTAAAAGCAAGGTGAATGTAAATGAATGGGCAATCATCTCTTTATAGTAACCATTCGAAGTACATTGCTCATGATTCTGATAACATTAATTCAATCTTAAATTCCACATACTATGAACATAATTGAAAACCTAGCCATAGTTTCCTGAGTGTGACAGGAAAATCAAATTTGTAAAACTGAATCCTCAGCTAAACCTTATAATATTCAAATGTGCTAACATGTCACCCTAGGATTGGCCTTCTGTCATACATCACAGATACCCTTTTTCTGCACAGTAATCAAAATCTGGAGATCTGATTGGCCGTCGAATAATTCATACTGACATATTTAATACTGGCACCTTTTCACAGAAATTAGCATTAAGTGACTGGGTGACTGCACTCATTTTCTTTGATGTTAATCTCAATCCTTAACCCATGGTTTATCTAGAGACATAGTGACTGTGCAACTTCCTTACCCTTACTAACCAGAGTCAATATTTGACGACCACATGACACAAGGCAAATCTAAGTCGCCAGTGGTTATCACTAACCCACATTCCTTTCTTAGACTATGCGACTAACAGTTAGTGTTATCTTTTTGTAGTTATATCTTAGTCGCCCAATGTTATCTTTTCTTTGCCAGATTGCATGACACCCTTAGTCACCTGATCACCAAATGTAGATGTTGAATGCCCAAAGACTTTATCACGTGACTCTCTGACATACCCTTAGCCGCTGAGTCACGAGGACTTTTTTCCTTAGGGTCTTTTATCCTGAAACTTGGCGACTACCGTAGGATCCTTTCATAACTTCATCTGACAGCTGTCGCTTAATCGCCAAATGACTTATCATACCTTTAAAACATTTTGAGACCCTGCGACTTAACAGTTACCCTTAAGTAGTCTCGTAGTCATAGAACACATTTATACCTTTAAGCGATCATTCTAGAATCCACTCATCTTTTGACAAATGTCTCTTTCTGATTTGAATCCTGAGTTATCTAGTGACAACTCGACTGTGCTTAATCCAAAACTGTAAAATATTAGTCACCAAGTCTTGGAAGTTTGAACTTAACCAGGCTCTTTTCTGGAGACTGCGTGACTAAAGGCTTTGCATCACATTTAACATTAGATTCATTCAGCAATTATGTGACAAAAGGTAATCATGAAGTCTCTTAATATTTTCTTAACTATGGAAAACATCTCACGATCACCCAACTAACCTGTGGGCCCATTAATATTTTAGTGCTCCGTTCAAATGATTCAGCGATTATGTGCTACAGAGTGAATCATGAAGTTTGGGAAAGAATAGGGAATATTCAGTTCTTACATGAGACAACGCGACAAAGGCAAATCACAAAGTCGGAAGGAAAAAGGAATATGTTGTGTTAAGTTGCGTGACTAAGTGATTGCAATAGAGCTCATGACTTAAGTAGAACAAAAAGTAACTGAGAAATATAAAATGAACAACGCCTTAGGGTTTTATTCAAATTTGAATGTTGAACAAGCTAGGGTTTAAGACTTTGAACATTTTCATAGGTTTTAGGCTGAAAGACATGAAAACATGAAAACCTAGAGAGGGAAGACCACAGAACCAAGGAAAAAGAAACCAAAACTTGGAATACAACCAACAGTGGCTCTGATGAGGATTGGCTAAACAAGGTTTATGACAAAGAACCACAGAATCTCTGGTTGCATACCAACACAAAAATAGAATAGAATAGACCGAGGAAAGAGGGGAATATTTACAGAATTTACAAACAGGGAAAAGACTAAACATATAATACATATTAAATCGTGCACTGCAATGATTTTCATTTGAAGAAAGGTTTCAAAAATTTCCCATGCACAGGAAACTCAAAACCTACTCCCTCCATATCTTTCAACAAATATGAGTCGTTGCCATAATGTTCTGAGATTACATAAGGCCCTAACCATAAAGACTCAAATTTCTTATGCTTACCTCTGTCCTTCGCCCTTGCATTCCATTGGAGAACTAAGTAACCAGCCTAAAAATTTCTATTAGTAGCCCTCTTATCAAACAAATACTTCATTTTCTGTTGTAACCCTATGTTCTCCCTCTGACTCTCTCTTCTGGTTTCATCCAACTCTATCAACTGCATCATTCTATCTTGCATTGGGTCAGAGATATTAAAATGTTCTTCTTGTATAAACTGGTAAATAGGTAATTAATTATTCACTAGAAACCTTGCTGACAAACCATATACCAATTCAAAAGGGGATTTACCAGTTTCCTTTTTGATTGTGACCCTATCAGCCCAAAGGGCTAATCTCAACTTTATATGCCATGTCTTCTTATTTTTTTCTAGAGTTCTTTTTAATATCTTCAATATGATTTTGTTGCTAGACTCATCTTGTCCATTAGCTTGTGGGTGATATGGGGATGAGTATGATATTGTAATCCCATACCTTTCACAAAAACTTTTCATTTCTTCTTATCTGAAACTCATAGCATTATCCATCACTAATCTATTGGGCACACCAAACCTGGTCAAAATGTTATCCATGAAAAACTCAATAACCACCTTGCTTGTTGCCCTCTTGGTAGGGATAGCCTCAATCCATTTAGTAAAGTAATCTATGGCCACCAGTATCCAGATATGTCCTGCACTGGATTTCTCTTGAAATTCACCAATAAAGTCAATCCCCCACATAGCAAAAGGAGCCTCAGTACTCACTGGATTCAGCAATAGAGCACCTGAAAACTATAATTTGTTGGAAAACCTCTGACATGGTTGACATTTTCTAACATGAACATATGTGTCTTTGAACAAGGTAGGCCAATAATATCTTGACCTCAAAATCTTATGAGCAGTGGTCCTAGCAGAAAAATGACCTCCACATTCCCCTTCATGCATCTCAGATAAAACTCTCTTAGCCTGAAAATTGTCAAGGCATAACAATAATATACCATTCTTATCTTTCCAAAACAAATCACCTTGGATCAAGACATACCTTTGAGCTTGTAATTTCAGACTTCTCTTTTGATTTTTAGATAAATGATCAGGGCACCTAGCATGTTTGAGAAAGAAAACAATATTAGCATCATATGGTTGCCTCTCTATACTGGTAATGGCTTGGTCATGTGTCTCTATTTGGTTTAAGTGCACCAAATCCAAATTTTCTTCTGTCATAAGTTTTTCCAGACCCTGTCCTCTTATTATTTTGGTGATACTAATCTCAAGATTGAACTCTTGTATTCTTGTAATCCATTTACATCTCTTACCAGTAACCTCTGACTGTGTAAGGATATCTTTCATTGATGAATGAGGAACATAGGCCTGCACCTTGGCACACACCAAATAGGGCACACACCAAATAGGGCCTAAAATACTTCATAGCCTTTACCAATGCATATGCCTACTTTTCCATTATTTCATAAGTAAGTTTTGTAGCCTGCAAGGATCTACTGTAAAAAGCTATAGGATGTTCAAATCCTTGTTCATCCTTTTGAAGTAATATTGCAGCAATAGTATGAAATGAGGCAAAGGAAAACAAAGAGAAAGGCCTAGTATAATCT
>MU222744.1:45769-68093 GCA_018584345.1 Thuja plicata
AAAATTGACTACAAATCTTCTGACAAAATTTATCTTTCCTAAAAAGGATTGAACACCTTTTAAATTTCTTGGAGCAATTACTCTTTGAATTGCCTCCACTCTCTTAGGGTCTATCCTTATCCCTTCTCTGGACACTATATGTCCCAACAACTTACCCTCTTTAACTGCAAAATGACATTTCCTAGGGTTTAATGAAACACCATATTCCAAAGCTTTGTTAAAATTTGTACCCAAATGGTCACAATGATACAAAGCCCTCTTGGAATATGCAGTCAAGTCATCCTAATAAATAACCATGAATAAATCAATAAACTCTTTGAAAGCAACATCCATGGCTCTCTGAAAAGTTGCTCCCGTATTTATTAATCTGAAAGGCATTCTGATATAAACATATGTTCCCCAAGGAGTAGTAAATGTAGTTTTATACTGCTCTATTTCTTTAACTAAAACCTGGATGTAACCTGAAAAGCCATCCATCATGGACAACAATTCACAACCAGTAACCTTATGCAACATTGCTTCCATGTTAGGCAGTGAATAATTATATTTCAATGAAGCAATATTGAGATTTCTGAAATCAACACATAATCTGATGTCACCATTTTTCTTTCTAACTGGTGCTAGATTTGATACCCATGTTGAATGTATAATAGGCTGGATTATCCCAACATCCTTGAGTTTCACCAGCTCCTGCTGCATCTTGGGAGCTAACAAGGGATTAATAGGTCTTTGTTTCTTCTTGAATGGATTGACATCAGACTTCAAAGTAATTTTGTGTTGGAAAAGGTCGTTTCTATATGCTTTCAAATCCTCATATGACCAAGAAAAAACATACTTGTATTTTCTCAGTAACTTGATCAGATTTATCCTTACATGAGAGTCCAAACATTTCCCTATATAAACTATCTAAGGACTGCTTTCTAATCCTAAATTTATTTCTTCCAAATCCTCAAGATTGGCATTGCTTATCTTAGATGTATCATTTTGCTGAGTTATAAACAATGCTTTAAGTTCAACTAGACCCTTAGGAATCTGATTAGAACTTAATTGGACAACTTCATTTCCCAAGATGTAATCCTTTCCATCATCATGTTCCAATAAGGAACCACAATCAATACTTTGGTTCTCATAGTGATCTAAACATTGCATGAACCTTAAAATATCTTGATCATCCTAAAACACCTGCCAGTTGTATATGTTGTCCAGGATAACTAGTTTTTTTTTCACTTCAAGTATTGATACTCCATGGAAGGTCAAATCATCATTTTTCAAAGCAACATTTGCTAGAAAATCAGCCATAATATTCTTTGACCTTTCTATCCAATTTTTATTAAAAGCATCATACATCTCAAGTTGATCCCAAACAGAATGTTTGTACATTTTCAATTTGTCATTCTTTACAGCATATTTGGATCTGACTTGTGCTACCACCAACTCAGAGTCACCATAAACCTCTAAACATTTAATACCATGTTTGGTAGCAATTTCAAGTCCTAAAAATAAAGCCTCATACTCTGCAGTATTGTTTGTACATTGAAAGTCTAACAAAAATGAGTATTTAAAAGTTGTACCTAATGGAGATATTAATAATACTCCTGCCCCTGATCCCTCTTTAGAGAAAGCACCATCAAAGTACATTTTCCATAGTCCATCTTCCTGCAAGATTGGTTCTTTATTCAAAAGGTTAGCTTCTTGATTTTCATGCTCATCTCTTTGCATTCTAAAATTTTCCATGTCTATGTCAATGCAACAATTCACATGAGTATCCTCATATTTTTCTATCATGTGGGGAGTCTGGCTATCTCTCAAAACATTGACATCCTCTCTAGCAATGTTGAAAGTAGAAAATGATAAATCATTTTGTATACTACCACCCATTGAAGCACTCCATTTTATTGATAACAACATGCCATAATGAGGTGGTATGTCAACCACAAGAACATTCATTGTCATCACTACATCAAGACATACTGCTAGCCAATAAGGCATAGCCTCAATAGTTCCAATTATAGGGACTTCTCTAGAATCCATGGTTCTACATCTACCATGAGGTGTATCGACTTGTAGCCTCATTGCCTTCATGATTTCAACTAGCATAACTATATTGGAAGCTCCCAAATCAATGATGCAATTCTTAAGAATTTTATCATTGATTATTAATGAGAGAAAAAATGGGTCAACAACTTTTGGGGAGGAAGTTGCATTCAAGAATATTTAAGGAATTTTAGATGTTAACACCTCCAATTCATTTCCCTTGTTAATTGGCTTTTCAGAAACTACCACTGGATTGTGAGCCTTTATTGTGGGTACACTATTTAATAATGACATGACTTTTTCTTTATGTTCTTTGATCCTCATCATTTCTAGAAATGGGACCTTCAGTGTCATCTGGGACAAGCACTGACCCATGTCTACTGGAGTATATCTCACATCTAAACACTTTGTTTTATCAATAATAACTTCACTTTCCCCATTGTGTTCCTTTTGGATTAACTTATGAACCATATTTGGCTCTATGGCATTTGTGACAATCTTGACCTTGTGTTTATTTACACTTTCAATAGGTCCTTCCTTTTTCTGAGCATACTTGGTGTCTACCTTGTTTTCCTTTATAAAGACACCTAAAGGTTGGCTACCAGTTCCACCCACCACCCTGTTCCTTAAGTGGTAATTGCTTCTAGCTTTATTTAACAACTCAGCAGTAATTATAGCCTTCTCTTCATCTGAGGCTTTCCTTATCAGTGGAACATCCTGACCATCTTGAGCATAACATCTTGCATTGTCATCAAATTCATCAGTCTCACTATCAGACAAAATTTGTTGATGGTGATTCCCAACCCTCCTTTCTGAAACATAGGAATCATGATTTTCCTCCTCACTGTTTGAATCAGTATCATGGCATGAATAAGTATTGGTCATATTATAATCATATTGTTCTCCGTCATCCCTTTCCTATCCCTCACCTACCTTTAGATCCAAAGAGACAACACAAAAATTAGGACTATGAGGAGCGTCACAAGCTTCACACCATGTCTCCTCATTGCAAAAATGGACAGAATTTCTATGTAGAGGGTCTGGAGTAATATTGTCTGTTCTGTCCCTTTTAGGTGCAACAACAGGCTTCTCGTCTTTGAATTGAGTTCCATATGGATGATTTTGCATTCTATTCTAAGGATTATAAGTAGTATTGTAAGAAGGTCTATTATTTTGAGGAGCCTTATATTGTTTGTATTTTGGCTCTTTTAGATTACTCTTGCTAAACCTTGCATCATCTCTCCTATTTAATTTACCAGACACTCTTCTGTTCATTTCAATATTGACTGTTATTTTATAAGCATCAGTAAGTGTTCTAGGGTTCTTATCTCTCAGAGCATATCCCATCTTGGAATCAAAGGCATTTAAATAGGTTTCTAGACAAACCTCTTCATCTAGCATTATCTTCTGAAATAGTTTATGCATAGCTCTTTGAAATCTTGTATTAAACTCAGTAACTTCTTCATTGTAATTTTTCTTGATATTATTGAACTAATTCAATAAAAATCCTTTATTTGTCTTATCTCCATACTGATCTTTAAACAATTCAATCAACTCATCCATAAAAACAACTGAGCCATTAGAAAGGCTTCTAAACCATTCTCTTGCATCTTCAACAAGGGACTGAACAAATAGATTCATTAGTACATCTTCATGGGTGATATTCAATTCATCAACAAAGTCAATGAATTTCCTTAAATGTGTTTCACAAGAAATCACATTATTACCAATAAATTTTTGGAGCTTTTCTCCTATATCACCCACATCTTTAGGAAAAGCATTGGGGTATCTAGGGATACCGACAAAATCAAATTATTTATACCTCTCATTATGCAGTGGTTTCCTTTGAAAACTATCATTTTCTTTAGTCACAGTAGCTTTTCCTCCAGAGTTTATAATATTTTTGGGTCCTGTTTGATTGTACTTTGAAGACTGGAAAAAATCAATCTTTTTCTTCATTTCAATTGTTGCAGCTTCCATCTGAGCCTTTTCTAACATTTTTTCCATGTTTCCTTTTCAATTCTCAATTTTTCCAAATCAATTTCTAACTTGGACATTTGTTCAACAATAGGCTTCTGAAATTTAGGCTCTTGATCTCTATGTTCACCCATCTTTTGTTTACCCTTATTTATTTGCAAAATAGAAGCTTTATGAGTGAATGGTATTTCTTGGTTTTTCTGAGACTTCTCTGTTTCTTTCACAGTTTGGTGTTTTGGAAGTCTTTTTCTATTTTTATCAAGAACCTTATGATCATTCTTTTTCTTTCTTATTTCTCTTTCCTTTTTCATTTGTTGAACTAGGGCAAGCTGCTTCAAAATAAACTTCTCTTCATTGGTCAGCATATCAGAAGGGGCATCTTCTAAATCTGAACTAGCTGTAGTAATATCTTCTCTCTCATTTGAAGTATAAGTGAGTGTGGGTGTGTCTAATACTCTCTCGATAGCCTCCTCATAATCTAAAGTATTTCCATCATGAGAGCGTTGATTGGTATTCATGTCTCTCCTTACATTACCCTCTCTTTTTCTTGGAGGGCTTTCATCCATATTACCCTGATCTCTCTTTTTCCTCCAAGACATACCTATTCTTGAAGATGATGGGAGTCCATCATGTAATACTCTTTTAGGATCAATTCTCACCCTTGACCTGGTATTCATTCCAAAAGACATTTGTTAATTTTGCACAAATCTCAGAGATTTCCTTTAAGAGTCACCACCCAATAAATTGGGATGAATGAATGACTATCAAGGGACAATATGACTACAAATACCGGGATTGTGTGAAAAATTTAGACCTTGACACCAGAGATTTCTGAATACTTCAACAAGACTTTATAATCTCTATTCCCCAACAGAGTCGCCAATTTGTTAGCTCTTTTTCTTGCACCACTTACCTAAATATGACAATATATCTTGTACACCTGATTGCAACCTCTTTCAGAAAAGATAAAAGCTAATTGCTGAGGTATTTGATAACACTAGGGATATCCATTATCACCTCCTTCATTTTTGAGCTCCACATACTCAGGCAAGTATTACCTTTTAAAGATTTTTGATATTTCAGCCTATATGTTTAGTGGATTGTTTCATTCACAAGTTATGTGCCAAAAACCTCACTATAATAACTTGTATAATACTCAAGAGATTGCAATAACTAATTTAGAATAGAGTACTATAAGACAGGCTATGGTTTTAACAACATACACCAGTGAGATAAGGACTTTCATCCTTCTTCCTTTTCTTCTAGGAGGGATAACCTAATGATTCACTCTCCAAGGAATCACTAAAATGGACACTGTCCTGCTGACATGAGTCCTCACTGAGTTCAGTTTGTTTGTTCTTAGTAATAAGAGTATTTTGATTAAATTGGTTTTGATGCCTTGAAATAACTTGGATGATGATGGGTTATCAGAGCTAGTTCTGGACCAGTGCCTATCCTTTGGGTTATAGAGTCAAAATAACTAAGATCTCATAGAAACAAAATAAATTAAGTTTCCTTACAACCCACATGCAATTCAGATAAGTTGCCTTACAAATTACCTTGTCACCTATAAACTATTGTATCAAATCTTTAAAAAACCATTATGCTCCCTAAAACTACTCACTAAACTTAGTTCTTTCCTTAAAAGAAACTTGCAAGTACTTAGATAGTTACCTAATAACCAAAATGCTTTAGAATGTCTTGCAAACTTAAACATAAAAGAGCATACACAAAGAATAAAGAGACATCAATTGAAGAGAGTAAAATTGCACCATATTTTATTTATATGATCCAACTTCCATACATGAAAGATTTTGCAACTTTAAAAGATAGACAGAAGTTCAGAACATCTAAATTCTACAATATATTTTTCCTCTTTTCCAAAAAATTCCAACCTCAAAGACACCTTACAATTTACAACTCTTTTTCTATATATAGGTTTTTGACCATGTTGAAATCATGATATTGCTATCAAGATTCAACTGTGTAGTTTTTGAGTCAAAATCATTGACCCATAATTCATGAGTAGTCAAAGAAAACCTAACCCTAAAGCTATAGAAGAGACAAAAAGAAAGAGAGAGAAGAAGCGGTAGAATGACCAAGTCAAAATGATAAAAATAGATATTCTTTGTTCTTCTCCCGATCTAGTGACTTGATCTAATTGTGTACATAGTAGATGAGAGCAGTTATGTTGAGTCCAGATGACCGTGCTTTTAGATTTACCTACATTCTCCTTTTGCAATAACTATCCTCTTTATCTTTAATGGTGAGGTACCAAGTAGTCATCCCTATTCATCATCCAAAATTTCTTCCTCCACTGCTGGCGTCTTCTTCTTGGGTGTAGTCATCACTTCTCATGCTTTTACTTCATCATCTGATGGCCACTTGAAGTCTTGAGTACTCTGTATTTGGAACTTTTGCCTGTCCCATCTCGCATCAGTGATATTTTTTATGTCTACTAGAAACTTATTGATGTCAGTTTCTACTTTGAAAGCTTTGTCCAATATCTTATTGAACCCTTCTACATCAATATCAGTTCCTAAAATAAATGCCTCATTACTAGGCATTTTGTTGTCAAACTCACCCCTCCAGGCATCTAAGTCCTTCACTTGATCATCATTTCCTCTCAAGGAAGGTATGAATCTATTAAAATCATCAGAAAAGAGGCTTAACTTCACCTCAATTTGGTTCAATTTTCCCTTAAAGAATGAGAGAGCAATATTAACTCTTTTGATCTCATCTCCAACTTCAGTCACTATCTTTGGCAAATCTGGTCTTAGGGATTGTAATGATGCTAGCTTTTCAAATAACTATACCCTAGTAGACCACTTAGTAAAATAGGGGTTGAGGATATCCAAATACCCCATTACCTCAGTGTGCAAAGTTGGTAACTTGTTAGAAGCATTGAGTATAACATCAGCTTTATCTTTCAAGATATCAAGTCTATGTTGTAGCACACCTTCCAATGCTCTTAAAGAAATCTCATTTCCTTTTTCTTCCTTAGCCTTTTCCTCAGCCACCTCTTCATATTTTGATGTATCTTCAATTTTCAATGGTGGTGGTTGTGCAGATACATATACCACCTCAGGATTTGTTTCCAATTCTTCCAACAATTTATTTATCATTTGATCCCTCTGATAAAGTTGCACTCAGCACATTCTCTATCCTTTGACAAGGCACTAGTTTCTTCCAACAATGTGTTGCACCTTTCAGACAATTGCTCAGTTTTGTCTTCATTCAAGTGAGCCCAATGTGTCATGATTTGGGATATTTCTAAATCCCCTGTATTTTGCACAGACTAGACCATTTGATTTCCCACCATATTTTTCTGAATGTTCACCACTTGGGATTTTTGGTCTTTTGGACACAAGCTCCACATTGCAAAGGCTTGAGACTTTGGGCTATACCCAAATCCTTTGATAACATCACCTATTTGCACTTCACTAGCCATCTTGAGATCTGGCTGCTTCCTTATTTGATCAATAATGAAGGTAGATTCTAAATCCCAACCCTCAGCTAATAGGATTCCACTTCCTGGTACTAATTTCCTGGCATCCTCTAGTGAAATATCCTCATTTTCAGGATCATAATTTTTCAAAGCCATCAATGGCTCATTAGTTATAGTTTCTTTGTCATCAACTGTCATCTCTGCTCTGATTTTTTTTTTCTTGTACCATCTCCGAAAGTCTTTAAACTCCTCAATTTTTACAAAATTATCATCATTTAAAAACTCTTGTTGATGAATTAGTCTTTCATCAATACATGCCTTAAGGGGCATCTCAACCTCATCATCTAGGTCAGCCTGCTATTTCTTACCTTCCCTTATTGCCTTTCTTAGGTTATGATCATATAACCTATTGCTAGGGACTAAGGCCTTAGCCTTATCTTTCCTCTTATTTTTCCCTTCAGTTGAGGGTTGACCTATTTCAAGTTTCTACCTTTTTGCAGTAGGTTCTTCTAAATCATCTGGTTGGGTAGCAATTGTCAAATCTATAATGTGACCCTCTGCTCCCTGCAACTGTGGTATTTCAGCAATATCTTGTTGTGATGCTTGCTATGGTGAAGGATACATAGTAGGATGTGCATAATCACTATCACTACTACTATTGTATTCTTACTCCAAATGATCAGGTGTCTCAGCACCTTTCTTGTCAAGAACTATATCCAGTTGCTCTATAAGCACATAATAGTTGTCTATCATGGCGTTAATTCTGTCAAAATATGGGAGGTCAGGGTAAAAACCCCCAAAAGCCAACCCATTTCTCTTTCTTTGCTTCTCCAGCTTTAGCAACTCTTAGATTCTCAATCTTCTTGTATGAATATCATCTTCATCCAAGATATTCCTTGTTGCATCTTCCTCTATGCATTCATAGTAGACATTTGTATTAGGGATTGTAGGATTATACAATCTCCTTACCCCTACCATAAACTCTTCTAGGTCAATGTATCTATAAGGGGCTACCCCCATCCTATATCTCTCCAACCATTGACCTACTACATCAATGGCACCCTTGCCAATTGTAAAGTTAGAAATCTTAAACTACCTAGGGGTCAAATTCCCCTTCTTATGTGGCGCAAAATGCTCATTGTCTATCAAAAACAACTGCCATATGAACTCCATTGCCACCACCCTTGCTGGTACATAATATGGTAATAAATAAGGTGGGTGACTACACCCATATACCTTGATGACTGTGTAATTTTCTTCTAAAAAAAAGTCACCCCAATTATGCGCTCCACGCCAGCTATCTATATAATCACAGGGCCTAAGTAGTTGTATAACTTTTAATGGGATTCTTGTTTTGCTGGTCCCCAAACTTTGCACCATTGGATACACAATCCAATTTTGAAAGGCACAATAGTCACACTCCTTAGAAGTGTAATTCCAAACCCTCACCCAAAATTTAATAGGATTTGGTGCTGATTGGTAGAATCTTTGAGGAGTTAAATTATTAACATCCATGATGACAAAATTGAAATGCAAAAGGAGATACATAAGAACTGAGTAATGCAAAAATTTGGGCTCCTTCTCCTTTGGGTTCTTCATTCTCTTCTGGGCTGCAATGAAACCCTCATACATTTCATCTATGATGTGCTAAATATAGTCATAACTGGTGTTAGAATGGACCTCTTGTAGGTCCAACACCATCATTAGAATCCCTGCATCAATCTTCTCTACATCACCATCTATTCCCAACACTCTACTCAGGGCATATGCAACATACTTGATATAAAAGTGTAGATCCTTGTAATAATATGGGCAGTCCCCAGACATAGGATCTAAATACTTTCTCACTTCTCTTAACATATGTTTTAACAATTGGCTCCTAGCAATCCCAGGCTTCAAAGTATACCTCTGTTTTTGCTTTATCATGTTAATTTTGGTAGACATGGTGTTGTATAAGCCGAAGGCTTGCATGAATGAATTTCTATTCAAAATTAATAGGGAAGTGCCATCATCCCTCCTGATGGTCTTAGATAAAACATCATTGTGATTGGCTAGGGCTAAGAACAAGTCTACATCTAAGAATACATCAAGAACAAGTAACCTGGTTAAACCACAGGTCCAAGGGTTTGATACTGGGATGGGCTTATTAGAATTCTTATAAAAATAGTTGAAGAGGGAAAAACCTATTGTTCTTGGAGTCACAACATCTTGAATATCTTTATACTCATCAATGAGGACATTAGCATTAACCTTCTTGTTCTGTGTTGAACCAGGTAGGAGACAGAGGAATTCATCTAAATAGTTCACTTTTCCCTTTGTCTCATCCTCCACCTTTTCAATTTCTCCACTAGTTGAAGCTACACTCACTACTCTGCTCATGTTTTTAGTGTTTGGACTCTCCTCTTTGTTACCAGTATTTAAATAAATCTATCATAGAGACTCACAGACTGTCTTGCACATAATTTTGGAAACAATGAACTTATAATTCTCAGAGAACTCTGCAAACTTTTGAATTTACTCTATTTTGGCAACTAAATTCTTTAAACTTAGAAACTCTGAAAGCAAGGTGAATGTAAATGAAGGGGAAATCATCTCCTTATAGTAACCATTCAAAGTACATTTCTCATGATTCTGATAACATCAATTCTATCTTAAATTCCACATACTATGAACATAATTGAAAACCTAGCCGTAGTTTCCTGAGTGTGATAGGAAAATCAAAATTGTAAAACTGAATCCTTAGCTAAACCTTATAATATTCAAATGTGCTGACATGTCACCCTGGGATTGGCCTTCTTTCATACATCTCAGCTACCCTTTTTCTGCATAGTAATCAAAATCTAGAGATCTGATTGGCCACTAAATAATTCATACTGACATATTTAATACTGGCACCTTTTCACAGAAATTAGCATTAAGCAACTGGGCGACCACACTCATTTTCTCTGTTTCTAATCCCAATCCTTAACCTGTAGTTTATCTAGAGACATAGCGACTGTGCAACTTCCTTACCCTTACTAACCAGACTCAATATTTGATGACCATGTGATACAAGGAAAATCTAAGTTGCCAGTGGTTATCACTAACCCACATTCCTTTCTCAGAATATGCGACTAACAATTAGTGTTATCTTTTTGCATTTATATCTTAGTCACCCAATGTTATCTTTTCTCCGCCAGACTATGCGACACCCTTAGTCACCTGATCACCAAATGCAGATGCTAAATGCACAAAGACTTTATCATGCGACTCTCTGACATACCCTTAGCCACTGATTCACAAGGACTTTTCTCCTTATGGTCTTTTATCCTGAGACTTGGCGACTACCGTAGGATACTTTCATAAGTTCATCTAATGGTCATCACTTAATTTCCAAATGACTTATCATACCTTTAAAATATTCTGAGACCCTGTGACTTAACAGTTACCCTTAAATAGTCTCGTAGTCACAGAACACATTTATACCTTTAAGTGATCATTCTGGAATCCACTCATCTTTTGACAGATGTCTCATTTTGATTTGAATCTTGAGTTATCTAGTGACAACCCAATTGTTCTTAATCCAAAACTGTAAAAGATTAGTCACCAAGTCTCAGCAGTTTGAACTTAACCAGGCTCTTTTTTGGAGACTGTGCGACTGAAGGCTTTGCATCACATTTAACATTAGACTCTTTCAGCGATTATGCAACAAAAGGTAATCACAAAGTCTCTTAATATTTTCTTAACTATGAAAAACATCTCATGATCACCTGACTGACCTGTGGGCCCATTAATATTTTAGTGCTCTGTTCAAATGATTCAGTGATTACGTGACACAGAGTGAATCATGAAGTCCGGCAAAGAACAGGGAATATTCAGTTCTTACATGAGACAACACGACAAAGGCCAATCACAAAGTTGAAAGGAAAAAGGAATATGTTATGTTAAGTTGCGCGACTAAGCGATTGTAATAGAGCTCATGACTTAAGTGGAACAAAAAGTAACAAAGAAATATAAATTGAACAATGCCTTAGGGTTTTATTCAAATTTTAACTTTGAATAAGCTAGGGTTTAAGACTTTGAACATTTTCATAGGTTTTAGGCTGAAAGACATGAAAACATGAAAACCTAGAGAGGGAAGACCACAAAACCGAGGAAAAAGAATGCAAAACCTGGAATACAACCAACACAATTATAGCATTATTGAGAAAGTATGTTTAGCAGTCATCTTTACATCACAAAAATTGAGACACTACATGCTCTCTCATATAGTGAAGCTCATTGCTAAGATTGATCCTTTAAAGTATCTTTTGAATAGAATAGCATTAACAGGACATTTGGAAAAATGGGTCCTAATCCTAAGTGAGTTTGACATTGAATATGTAGAGTGGAGAGCTATCAAAGGACAAGTACTTGCAGATCAATTGGTTGATTCACCACTCCAGGATGATGAACCTTTACTAATTGAATTCCCTGATGAAACAATCATGCATCTCACTAAACATCCATGGAAGATGTACTTTGATAGTTCATTCACTCAACTAGGATCTGGAGTGGGGGTCCTCTTCATAACCCCACAAGGATACAAGATTCCCAAATCTTACAAATTGATGTTTCCATGCACCAACAATATCTTAGAATATGAAGCATTGGTCAATGGCCTCAAGCTAGCTATGGAATGGAAGATCATTGAGTTACACGTATATGATGGCTCTCAAATAATTATCAATCAAATCAATGGGGAGTATCAAACAAGAGATGAAAATTTGATACCCTACAAGAAACTAATTGATGATCTAAAGAAGTAATTTGTCTTCATCACCTTCCAACTGATACCAAGATCTGAGAACAAGGCTGGAGATGCTATGGCTACCTTGGCATCCATGTTACAACTGGAGGAGCATCAATTCCACTATGACTTCTTGGTGGAATAAACATCCTATCCTTCCTTTTCTAACCCTAAATATTAGATAATATGTACCTTAAATACCCCAGATCAATCTTGATATGCCAGTATCATTGCTTACCATTCTAACCAAACCATTCCTGCCAATCTATCTAGAAATAAGAAAAGATCCATGATTAGGACAGCATTGTGTTACGTCCTCATAACTAACAACCTATATCGACATAGTCTTGATGGTACACTTCTTCGGTGTTTAGAACTCAAAGAGTCTGATCTAGCATTAAAAGATGTCCATGAAGGTGTATGTGGATCACACTCGAACGACTTATCCTTAGCTAATAAACTTCTTGGAGTAGGCTATTATTGGCCTACCATGGAGAAAGATGCTATTCAATTTTCAAAAGCATGTCTTAAATGCAGACACATGGAAACCTTATCCATGCTCCTGCTAGAGAACTTATACCTTTTATAACACATTGGCCATTTCAGCAATGGGCCTTTGACTTGGTTGGACAAATATATCCCAACTCTTCCAATGGACACAAGTTTATCATTACGGCCACTGAGTATTTCACAAAGTAGGTCAAAGTCGTGCCGTTAATCAAAGTCACTGGCAAACAGGTGGCTATGTTCATTCTGAACTACATTATTTGTAGATATGGGATACCCTCTTCAATTGTAATAGACAATGGGGACCAATTTAGAAATCGACATGGATGACCTTTGTGAATAGCTCCATATTACTCAACATTTCTCCTCAATCTATTATCCTCAAGGTAATGGACAGGCTGAGGCATCAAACAAGAATATTCTCAAGATTCTACATTGAATTGTGAGAAAGTCTGGTAGAGACTGGCATCTACAACTAAATCTAGCACTATGGGCCTAGAGAACAAGCATCAGAACAAAAATTGGAGCCACACCATTTTCTCTATTCTATGGCACTGGAGTAGTACTACCTATTGAGGTTGAAATCTCATCTTTGTGGATATCTTTACAAGGACTAGTTACTGATGAGTAGTACCGCATTTATCAGATAAATTCTCTAGACCTACTAGATGAGCGGAGACAAAAAAAATTTGATCACCTCAAAGTATATCAAGCACATATGTCCAAAGGTTACAATAAAAAGGTCAAACCATGCAAATTTGAAGTAGGAGATCTCATCCTAAAGGAGAATCCTAAGAACCAGCCTAACAGGGAGCAAAAGGGAAAGTTTGAAATTAACTGGCTAGGGCCTTATGTTATCACTGCTACTTTTGGGACTGGAGCTTATCAATTAGCTACACCTGAGGGAGATGTTCTTCCATATCCTATCAACACTCTACATTTGAAGTGGTTCTATACTTCGTGTTCGGCTAGTAGAGCCCATACAACAAAAAGTTCTTGCAAAAATACAAAAAATATTCAGAAAATTGATCTTGAAGATATCCAAAAATAGTGGACAAGATCCTAAAAAAAGGGTATCCTTGGTGAAAACCTGGTAAACAAGCACGTTGATACTACAAAAACATTCAAAAAAAGAAAAAATAGCAAAAAAATTGAAAAAGAGAAAAGTGCCCTGATGAGAACCTAGTAAAATAGGCATCTTGGTAGCAAAAAGAAAAAGAAAGAAAAGGATCTTGCCAAGTGGTGAAAACCTAGCAATCAGGTGTCACTTGCATTCTACACTCCATCTATCAATGCATTACTAATACTAAACTATCATAAAAAATTTCCTGTGCTTTTACGCTGAGTACATATTCCTAAAAGACTATCTTGTCCTCACTTGAGATTTGTCTATATTTACGTCTTAGGAAAAAGTCATTCTGCACTGGGGGCATCTTTGCTAGCATAGTCAGTTATGGTTGCTAGGTTTCTCTAGGATGGTTTGCCTCATGAATGCAATGTTTCTAGATACATGTAAAACAAATGTCACTTTTCAAAAAAAGGGTGTCTTTTCTAGCATCACACATCTGATGCAACATTTACATTAACTAAGGCCCTACAAGTCTATATTGGATCATAAACAAGAATGAACTATTCTATCAATGCACAGACATGGAACACCATATTGCTTATATTCCAATTTTCTAAATTGATGAATCTTTACTGTGTTTGACATTTGGATGAACAAGTACTATCTTAAACACACAATTTGATAATGGTTTGATTATGGTTATTTTATGTCTTGATGATGTTTTCAACTAGGGGCATCTAAGTAATTATAAATTTTATTTGGTGGATTCTCAATTGATAATTTATTTATGTCTTCTTAGTTACTCAATGATGTCTACACAAAGACAAAGAGTCACAAGGATAGGGGGCATAATGTTTTCTTGATTTTTTGTGTATGGAGATTGTTCCAAATGATCCTATAAAATTCACCTAACTTGGATGTTTATTGTAAGAGCTGCTACTATGGATAGATAGCCACATATATCTTGATTTGTGTTATGTGCAAACTATGGTGATTTTGAAACAATTTCCTTATCTATTTTCTGATCCAGATTCTCACTAAGGTCTACGAATCATAATGTACCCATGGATATGAATTTTCAAGGTCATTGCAGGTTTAATATCTTGCCTTAATCAAAATCTAGTATATTAAAAGGAAGGTGACTATTCTGATATCCTGGCTTCTATGCCTTGATGCCTAAGTCTATTTTTGACATTTCAATAAAATATAGTATTCATATTATCATAATATTAGTGGGTATTAGTGATGGTTGTACTATCAGGTGGTCCATTCTAAAAAGTGCCCAATGATGATAAAAATGTTGCAATATTTGCTAAATTAGTGACAAAGTCCTAAGAGTCTGCATATAGCTACATTTAGAGATTGCATGATTCATTTATAAAAGAAATAAACAACATAAGGCATTTGGTGCTCAAAAATGATTTCTATCTTCTTCTAAACAATCAAGTTAATTACATCATTCATATTACTGATATCAGATATCATTGCATATCCATAGCATACATTTTGCATTCACTGGAAAATGGAAGCAACAAGAAAATACAAAAATAAAGCATCCATGTATTGCATTTTTCCTTTTTCATCCTAAGTGCATCCATACATCTATTTTGCATAACTGAAAAAATCAAAAACATACATTTGCATTTTCACATTAGTACCAATGAAAACATATTTTATATTAGTAATGACTCATCACATCCAATCATAAAATGATGTTATCATCTAAAAATTAACTCATCCCTAGACCAAGATATCATCTTATGTGCAATATACATCTATGAAAGCAAATAGAAACTCATGACACATGTCAGAATCATGAAACTGCATTAGATAGATATCATCGTAACATGGTACAGATCAAGTATCAAGAGTATCAGTATGTCAGTGAGCATAAAGAGTATCAATGATTCAGTAAGCATAAAGAGGATCAATGTGCAAAAATGAATCAAATGTACATGTATGAATGTCATATACAAAATGGGATCTCAGAAGGATCCAAATATACAACAGAGGGGATCTCAGCAGGATCCATATATACAAATATGACCTCAAAATATACATGTCATACAAAAATGATACAAGTCAACTTTGTCCCGCCCCCTCTCCCTGGTCAGGAGGAGGAGGAGGAGGTGGTGCAAAAGGTGTTGCTAGATGAGGCATGGCCCCCTCTGACTTCTGGGCCCCTCGAGAAAATGAAGGTACTCTCTACCCCTTAGGAACTACTATGTGGTATAGTGCGTAATAATATGTCATCCTCTATCCCTGATGGACTGCTGTCCAGGCCTGTACATCCCTCTCATCTCGTAGCCGCTTAAGCTATCTATCCCTGTCTACTAGTAAATCATCAGTAGTAGTGAATCTATCCTCCAAGCCTATAATCCTATCTTGAAGCTCCTCTCTCTTCTACTTGCACCTAAATAAAGGATCTCTGTTCCTACCAGCCTCCTTCTCCTGGGATCCCTACTGCCTCTGTCTCTGCTACTCTGCTATAAGTAAAGGACTAGTACCTCACTGAGGGGCCACAAATTGAAATCTTTGGCATCTACCCTGACCACTACCACTGGCACCACCTGTATCCACAGCCTCTCCACCACCACCTCTGTCATCACCATCATGGCCATCATCCAGAGGAGGATGCCTGCCATCTCTACCACCATCTCTACCACCGTCATAGCCTCCATGTTTCCTAGGAGCCGTATCTCTACCTCCTCTACCCCTGATAGGTCGGTCATCAAGATCATAATCCAGAGGCTCCTCTATGTGAGGAATAATTTCCTCTGGAATATTAAATCGAGGAAATGGATACAGGAGCCTCTTTGCAGCATAGCCATCTGATACACCTGCATCCTCAACATCTGGCTGGAGATCCTAGTCTACAACAACCATGTCCCTAATCTCCTAATGTGTGGTCTCATATGTCAACTGTGCACCCCTTAGAGGTGTCTCATCTTGAGTATGGGCATATACTACAATCTCCTCTGTACGGCCCTGTCGTAGACCATACTACCTCAGCACTCAGGTAATGACAAACTACTTTATAACATACCTGGTGCGGCCAATAAGATATCTGCTCTGACACAAAAGTGGTACCTACTAGGTGTTAAAGTTCCACACCTCAAAATCTAGATATGGTCCCAAAATGACCTCTATCATCTCATCAAATAATTGTTGCCAATACTCAATCTTTCCCAGATGGGGCTACTGCAAAAGGCCTGCATACATGTATACATAGGGCTGCTCAGGTGCCCTCTACCTATCTACAATCATTCATGTGATAGGGATGTGCTTCCAGGCCCAGATCTAAAGAATAAGAATTCCCACAGTCATAGTGCTGGTATAATGATATACAATCTCATAGAGCTCTTTGTACATGTGTGCTAATATACAACTTCCCCAAGAAAATTGCCGATGGTGAATGACCATCTTCTCAATCATGTCTACCCAACCACCCATGAATCCATGTTGGCCCCTATCAAGCATCAGGATGCCACCTACAAGACCTACTAAATATATAGATAGACAATCATAATGATCGACCATGTAGTCCCATGACAGATATCAGCATTCAATGGTATCATCTTGGAAAAATCTCTGGGCAACACCAATCACCACAACTGTTTTCAACTCAAAATGTACCTTAGCACCAATCATTGACACACAAAGTATCCTCCAGACATCCTCTAGGGTCACAGTGATCTCTCTTATAGGTAAATGGAAGGTGTCGTGCTTTGAATGCCATCTCTCAGCCAGAGTAGTCAACAACCCATGGTTTACCCTGATCTTGAGTAAACCTATCAAGGATCATAATTGACATCGAATCACAGTCATCTTCTTATCATCTGATAAACATCCTGACAATGCAAGGACACATGCAGGGTAAGTGCTGTGAAATGCGACTACCTCAAACTGGGCCTATTTTGGACAAAAATGGCTATACATCAGTATCCTATCTACAATACAGAGCCAAATTCCTCAATCAACTAAGTCATTTCAAGTTTGCAAGATGCAAATAGATCAAACATGTTAAATTCCTAAGTTTTCTACCAGATGCAATCCTAGAAATATAGGATGCGACTGCATTTACCGAATGTGATCCCTAAAATACGAGATGCATTCCTAAATGTGGGATACGATCCTTAGAAAATGGGATGTGAGCCACTAATGGATTTTCACTCAAAACAAGACAAAAACCTTAAAACTAGATGTGATATGGGAAATACCCGATGCAACTCAGGAATCTAGAAAAACTAGATGTGATCTGGGAAAAACCAGATGCAACACAGGATTAGCAGGATGCGATCCAGAATCCCAGATGGGATCCTAAACTAAAAGGGCTATAACTACTACAAAAATGCATAAATTTGAAAATTGCAAAATTCACAGAGTAGTTTATCAAGCACTTACTGGTGATGGGTAGTCGGTTGGACGCTGATGTCGGTGGCTCATCTCAAAATGAAATTTCCTCATAGGGACTACCATCTTCTTTGTAGAGCTCTCTAAATTTCTATGGAGGAAAGTGAAAATGAATAGTGAAATGGTAATTTTGGAGGCTTATATGGGTCTTTTAGGTCATTTAGGAGTTCTAAAACTCCTCCTAGACACCTACAATTTCATTTTTGTTCTCTTTCTGATCAATTGAGAACCAAATTGAAGGCGCCTATGATGTTTTCAGTAGCACAGTGCCATTTTTACAACACTTTCACAAATTATAAATTTTCTTCATTTGTTCCAAAAATTGGTCATAACCATACATTTTATCATACATCTTTGTCTAAAATTATTTTATCAATCGAACTCATATTTTCACATAATTAACTTAGTAATTGTGCATTTATTTTTAAACACACATTCTTTTCCCACTTCTTTTACTCTATTCTTTCTTGTCCTAACCACTTCCTGCAAGTGATACATTCTTTCAACTAAGGGATTTATTCTTTTTCCTTCAATTTTGTTCCCAAGGGGGCATGATCACACTATCATCAATTTTTTTTTTTCTCTCAAAACAGCATCAAAATGACTTTGTTATCAAACAAACTATGGGCATAACAATTTCCTTGACTAAACTCGGAACTATTGGATAAAAATCTTTGGTTCTCATGAGCTAGATATCTTATGTTTCCTCATTTTAAAATATATTTATTAAGCTCTTGGCACCTTCATACTGTCTTTTTGGATGACAACCAAGTTCAAAATTAGTATTATCAATTTTTGGATGACAACCAAGTTTAGAATTGATATCTTTAAAATATTTTATTGATTCTTGGATGACAACCAAGTTCAAAATCAATTTTATTAGTTTTTTTTGGTCAAGTGCAAGACTGGTCTCATATACATTTCATTCGACAACCAAGAATAGAATTCTCAATCTTTCTGAAGTCAAAATCAAAAAAATTTCTTTAAATCAATGCGCTGCTTGCACATCAATTCAAAGAGGGGCAAATGTAACCACTTGAATTTTGTCTGTTTCAATAATAGACCCTATTTTCTCTAAGTGTGATCATACCCTTGATTATGTCCAAATGACCTTGTTACTGCTTTGGTATAATTCTTCAAATCAATTTAATGTCCTAGGTGATTTTTATCACTGAATTATATTAACTATTATAGCCATATGATTCAAATCAATTCAAACCATTTAAATCAAATCAAATTCAAACATGGCTATAATATTTAATTATAAAGGAATTAAATAAATCCCTAAATCAATTACCCACTTGCAAATTAACCCATTCACCTAGCCTATTTAATTTAATTAAAATGGCTATAGTCCCCTAATTATTAAAAAGTAATTAAATTGTTTAAATAATTAAATCCCTATTATTGAATGAATTAAATAAGTTTAACTCATTTAATTAATATTCCCTCAAACCCCAACCTAACCTATCTCAACTACTTCTACCCTGGGTTCTAACTCTTCTCAACCCATTCACCCTTGCTAATCTAATCCTAATCCTAATTCTACCCTAACCCACCTCCTAATGTTGTCACATTCCATTAAGGAATGCTTAGCAACTCAACCCACTTGGGAAAGTCTACTTTCTCAGGCTTGACGTCCTTAAGGTCCACCTTCTCAAGCCATCCTCCCCATGCTTCTTAAGGGCTTTCATTAATACCTTATTAATGAAGATGCCTTAAGCCTATGTATCTCCCATGCCTTATTAATGCCTTGGGCATTAATGGCTCTTACATCTCCATTTATGAGTCCCTTAACTCATAAATTTACCTTCTCTCTCTCTCTCTCTCTCTCTCTCTCTCTCTCATCTCCATTTATGAGTCCCTTAACTCATAAATTCACCTTCTCTCTCTCTCTCTCTCTCTCTCTCTCTCTCTCTCTAGAAGCCATTTTTGAGAACAAAGGAGCCTTCATCAAAGATAAAAAATGCATTGTTATGCTGTTGGATTAATCCTACACTATCATTTCACTTCTTAAATCATGCTTTTACACTATTCTTATTTACATGTTTAGAGCTAGAATGCATGTTTCTCATCTTTTTAGCTTGTTTTAAACTAAAATCCTCCATGCTAAGTAGTATATGTCACCGATTATAGCATATTCTGAGGACTAGTATGTTACTAATCACACTCTTCTTAGTTATAAGGAAATAGGTCAATATTAGTGGTTTTTGCATGTTTATCTAACCTTTTATGCTAATGCAATGATCTATTGTCATGTTGTGTCTCTCTTAACAGGTACATAATATACATACACAAGGATAAACTCCACCTAGGGCATGTCTGGCATCCCAAGATTTGTATCTGTTTATAGTGGAGGGACATATGTTCTTTGCTTCTTTCTCCTAATCACCAATGGGGGTCCAAAATCCAAAATGGCTGAATTTTCATCTTCCACCCAAGTCCCTACCTCTTGAACCATAAGAAATGCCAGTGAAGGGGAGCCAAAAGGGAGGACAGATCCTGCAGGAGTAACTAAGAGGCCAAGCTGGGTGCCTAATTCCTCCTTCATCTGATGGGACACTGCCAGATGAGTGTGTACTTGTTCTACAATAGGAACTAAAATTATAGCCAAAACCTAGGCTTGGTTACCCTCTATTCCTTTTCTTTTATTCCAACCCTTCCCAGAGGTTCTAGATCCAGAAGTAGATCCCTGCAAAAATGGGCCAACTCTGTGGTTATTCTTTAGACATACCTTTGAGAAATACGCATGGTTGCATTCAATCACCTCATGAGTGATGTCCTTGATTACTAGGCTTTCTTGGGTGTCCCATTCCACTAGAGGGAGAGTCATCTTGTCTACTCCCTTAGCCTTATACTGTGGGTCTTCTGTGGACCTGGTATCTAAAAATTCCATTGGAAAGGTCTGAAGCATAAGAAGCTTCTGTTAGAATTGTCCCAAAGGATAACTGAGAGGGGGGGTGAATCAATTATCAGTTACTTTAGTCCTTTTTACTTCTTTAACTTTAGTATACAACAAAGTAAATGCATAATCAGATAACACAGTACTCAACACACAATTTGATTATGGGGAAACCAAGTAAAAACCCCGGTGGGAATTAGCACCCACAATAAACTATACTTGTTTGTAGTAATCCTTGTTAGAAGATATTTCAACCCTGTTAGGATTTGTACAATACAATGCAATAAGTATAGTGACCTGGTTAAGGGTCAGACCCTATTATGAGTCTTTTACAAATAACCCTGTTAGGGGTGGTGGACTCACTATCCAAAAGCTCACTGCTTGATGGTGAAGGCTACAACCTTATAAATAATAGATATGCACTATATCTGATGATGAACTATAGAGTAGACCTACTATCTTGATTAATTCTAGTCTATCACAATCTTTCACTTCTTCTTCACATAGACCCTTGATGAAAGAACCAACTCTGATAATCTTCTCTGTACATATTTCTTCACTTTTCGTATCATTCACACTTAGCATATCACAATTGAACTACTATAAGTATCTTCTCCAAATTAGAAGGTCATGTCAACTATTAGAAACACTTCATCAATATCTTAGTCAGCTTAACCAAGCATGCAAACAATATTAAGTCCGTTCAAGTCAATGTTGAATAGACACGACGCTTCACTGAGTCGGCCTCACAAAATTAACTATAACTTTGCAATAATCTTGAAACATGTTTGGCACCTTTGGATTTACATCATCAACTCATAAATAAACATGAATATTCACACACATAACCTAAAGATAGGTGCAACTCATGAAACACGTTATATACGTTGGCCCTAAATTGTTATACTTCCAAAATTGTAACTGCTAATAACAGAATTGCATAAGTTTATTGAAACATCATATCTGGGTCTGCATGTATGAACATAACATAATAAATATGTCAAGAAAATTTATGTATCCACCCAAGTCTTCATGTCATCATTTAGATAAGTTCATATAGAATTACTACTGTGTATTAAATGTTGTCATCAATGACAAACATACAAATAATCAACTCTCATAATCAAATCTCCAACAATCTCCCCCTTTGACATTGATGGCAACATATGATATCAAAAACATCCTTTGTTCATGGTGTCCTCTTTC
>MU222745.1:0-12763 GCA_018584345.1 Thuja plicata
TTCTTTCTCCTAGTGGATGATATTCTACTCTTGCTCCAACTCCGCACACTTGATAGAACAATCTTATAATGCTATATGAATGGAGTATGTTTAAAGCGTTGCCATCAACCTCTAGCATGATAGATTTTTCTTGAGGACAAGAAAAATTTTCGAAGGGAGGTGATGTTAGTAAGAAATACACCAGTGACTTAATAGAAGTGAATATCCTATCGCAAACCACCACATGGAGGTTGCATAGCTCCTGGCCAAATAGGAACCCCCTAGATAATTCATAGATTATAAGGGATGCATTCTATTAGGCACATATATGTCTAAAAAAGTACAATATGTAACAAAGTAGGTTGAAATATATATATATAAGAGACATGATATAAGGATATACAGTAAGAAATCCAATATAATAAAAATGATACTTCTACAAAGATAATATATATGTTGAATGAATATTGATATTTGTATGAATCTATGGAAGTTGGTTGCTATATGTGTTATGATATGAAGGTAATATAATATTTGTTTACATGTTATTTTGTTAATCTGTCAATTCTGCATTATATGTTGACCTCCTATCCCTCCTATGCTACAAAGTCTGAGGTATAAATACAACTCATAGGGAATACTTGGGACTCAAAACTCTAGTCAGTCTCCCCACTTTTCTTGCTAACAGTCATGGTTTACTTTCTACTAATGAATGAGATTCTACTCTTGCTCCATAACGACCTTGTTTTTTCACTTTAAATTTGTTAATAAAAAGAGGCTTGCACAAAGATAATATATATGGTGAATGAATATTGATATCTATATGAATATATATAGAAGTTGATTGTTAAGTGTTTTAAGATTTGATGGCAATTTAATTTCTATTTACATGTTATTCGGTTAACTTGTCTGTTTTGTGTTATATGTTGACCTTCTACCCCTCCTACGCTACTGAGTGCAGGGTATAAATACAACTCATGGAGAATACTTGTAGTTCAAAACTCCAATCTGTATCCCCACTTTAGTTGCTAATAGTCGTAACCCTCTTTCCGCCAATAAGTAGTATTAGAACTCTTACTTCCTAACAACCTTGTTTTCTCTCTTTAAATTTGTTAGGTAAAATTGTATCTTATTTCTAATCCAAACCTTTTTTTAATTTTTATATATAAAATATTTGTTTATATAACCACCGACTCATAGTCCAAAGAAAAGTCACAAGAGCCCCATGATGTGACACCCTCCATGGAGGAGAAAGCAGTGAGAGTTGAGATGCAATGATAGACTTTTTCAATGGACGATGACCGACATGTCCTCCAAAAATAAACAGGAGCGTGTACCACCAAATATAGAAATCCAAAAAAGACGGTTTGCTTACTTTTTCCATTCTCCTAAAAACATAAAGACATGAAAAGTAGAGAGGCCAATCTCTCCGCGTTGTCCTCTCAATCCTGTCTCTGCTGGAACAGCCATGGCCAAGCCTAAATAAATGATAAAGTAAGATTTAATAAATGCAATGGGGAACGGAGGAAAAAATGTGCACGTCGACCCAAATGAAAATAATAGCCAAGACAAAGATGTTTTCTCTTCTCCTCTCATCCCTTATCATGACATAGGAGACAATTTATTTATTTTTAAGCCTAAAAATCCTTTGTCCTTTCGTTTCCCCATCAATTTATTGATTTGAAAACAAGGAGACGTACCCACCGTCGACGTTCACGAATCCCAGTTGACAGCACTTTGTTCTTAAATAGAGGTTAGAATGGAGTTGAGATTGAATGCATGAGAACCACTAATATATTTGATAAGGGGGGAAGATATTAATAAAGTTCAATGGATGTTTTGTTTTCTTGGAATAGAAGTGCAGTATCCAGAGATTCATCTCATGAGAGGAAGCATGAGATATCTTGGAACTTCCTTTGGTCACTTTCTTTGGTGTTGTTTGTACTGGTTATGGTCATGGTGGTCATGGATTTTGTTGTGAAATATTGGGTTAGGCCTCGTGTTATGAAGTGGAGAATGGCTAGGCAAGGTGTTTTTGGCCCAACTCCAAGTTTCATGTGGGGAAACTTGAGAGAAATGGAAAAGATGAAGGAAGAAGAAACTTCGAATCACATGCAAGTCGTTAGACATGATATTGTTTCAAGACTTCTTCCACACTACGTTCGATGGTCGAAACTCTATGGTATTCATGTGTTTGTTTGTTTCTTTTTTTCTTTCTTTCTTTTTTTGTGTAGTGCCGAAGGTCTTTGACACTGTTAATGGTGTAACTAGAATGTACCATTGTAGTGTGTAAATGAAATTAGACTTAAAGAAAGAACATTATGAATGGGTGTATTTTGGTTGCCCTATAGTGTGAAGCAAACGTCTTCTATGATGCAACCAAAATGCACCACCATAATGTGTAAATATAATCAGACTTATAAAAAAGCATTACTGAAGCTCTATAGTGTGTATTTGTGTATTTATTTATATATGTTTTTAATGCAGAAATGGGATTTTTCAGTACATCTACATGAATTGGGTTCTTGATTTTCAGGAAAGCGGTTCATCTTCTGGTGGGGAATAGAGCCACGAATGAGCGTGACAGAACCAGATCTTATCAAGGAAATTTTGTGTTCCAAATACAGCCTTTGTTATGGTAAGTCTTATCTACAGCAGAGAGGCGTGCGGGACTTCATTGGCAAAGGGCTTGTAATGGCCAATGGGGAGTCTTGGGCTCTCCAAAGGCGTGTGGTGGCACCTGCTTTCAGTTTGGAAAAGATCAAGGTTTGTTCTTGTTCTTGTGATATGATTTCATTTCTTATAAGATTGAATGTTATTTCATTTCTTGTGACATGTGATCTCAATTCTTATAAGATTCAATGTTATTTCAATTTTTTTGGGATACAATTTCAATTTCTTATATCATATTTTCTTCTGAAGATACGATCTTAATCTATCAGTATGTTATATTTTTATGATGATTGAAATGTGTTTTAAGTTTAGTCTCATCTCTTATATTATATTTTATGAAGATTGAAATGTGTTTAAGTTTTTGCACACAATTTCAATCTTATCTCTTATATCAAGGTTTGCACTTTCTACATAATTTCAATTTCATTTCTTATGCTGTATTTTTTTGAGGATTGAAGTGTCATTTTAAGTATTTGGACACAATCTCAAATTCATTTCTTATATCAAGGTGTGTTGTTGCGATACGATCTCAATCTCATTTCTTGTGTCATACTTTCCGAGGATTGAAATGAAATTTCAAGTATTTGAACACAATCTCAACCTCATTTCTTATATCAAGATCTTTTCATACATCACTATCTCAATCTCATCTCTTATCTCATACTTTACTAAAATTAAAATGTTATTTTAAGTATTTAAATGTGATCTTAACCTCATCTCTTATATCATATAAAATATAAAACACATGTGATTTTGAATTGCTTTCATTTACATGCATTTGATGGGGTTTCATATATTTTTTTACAGAGTCAAGTGCAACATATGATTGATTCAACCTTGGAAATGAGTGATAGATGGAAAGGAATTGTAGATAGAGGTGGAGGATCAGCGGAGGTGGACGTGAGCAAAGATTTCAGTTGCCTGGCTGGCGACATCATTGCTCGTTCGATATTTGGAAGAAACTTCGAGGAAGGAAGGAAGATATTTCAACAGCTATCTTCTCTCCAAAAGCTTTCCTCCCAGGCTGGACGATATCAATGGCTGCCAATCAGCAGGTAAACATCTCACTGAAATATCATTTTAGGCTTTTCTTGATGTTGACACTGAAATTTCCAAGATGTTTTCGTCCAGCTTGTGTGGAAAAAGTAATGATATAGGACACACGTGTTCATGAAGTCATTATACAATGTCCGGAGATTTTTCGACATGGATCAATCGCTGCTATCCCTTATCCTTCCTTAATGACCATATGTTTGTACTTCTGTCTTCATCAATACATTCAAAGCTGAAAAAATCTGAGATATGGGACAACCCTAGGGTTGGGTAGAATTCTAATTTTAGTTTAAACAATGTATTATAAGCTTTGATTTGTTTCGTGGTTCATTTTAAATCACATTGATGGATAGAATTCATATTATCCTCGAGTTTGGTTTGTTATTTGTTATGATGCTGATTCAAACAACACATTCTAAGCTTTGAATTGTTTAGGTGGCCCGTCTAAAATCACACTTACAAGTGGGTCCTATTGAAAAAGGTAGTATGATTTTAGACGGGCTATGCAAGCAAATCACAGTTTAGAGTGTACTATTATAGCTTATCTTTTAATACGGAAGTACAAGTCTACGCTAATATCTCTTCTAATGAGTATAGATTGAGTTGGCATGGTGGTAGAGAAGATGTACTTTTGAAAGAGAGGTCACAAATTCAAATTCCACATGGGGTAAAGTAAGGTATAGTACAAGGTGGTCCCATGTTACTATCCAAAAATGTCCCAAAAAGTAGCACATTGCAGGATGGTCCCATATCCCCGTAACCATATATAGGGGTGGTCCCATATTACTGTAACTGTTCCAAAATGTAATACAGTATGAGATGGTCCCACATTCCGATAACTATATGTAGACCCAAAAATAAATGGCAGGTAACGTGGACTATAGAAGCTCCTTTTTTTTCCTTTCCTTTTCATTCTTTAAAAATCACTTCTATGACCTCATCCCTCCCTTAACTTATATGAACTCATCCCTTATGTCATACTTTTTAGAAAGATAAAGAATATTATTATAATTCAAAAGGTTTTACTGATGATGCAGGTTCTTCCTGGTCTCAGTGAACTCAAAGATCAGAAAGCTCAAGCTTGAGGTGGAAAACTCTCTGCAAGACATTATCCAAGGGCGAGTGGAGCAGAAGAAAAGCTATGGCGAGGATCTTCTTGGGCTGATGCTCTCCCAAGCCTACGACGAGGGACAAGAGAAAAACAAAAGGTTGAGAATGCAGCAAGTGATAGACGAATGCAAAACTTTCTTCTTCGCAGGGCACGACACAACAGCCATGCTCTTATCCTGGACAATGATGTTACTCGCTTCCAATCCCTCCTGGCAAGAAAAAGCTCGCAATGAGGTCCTCACAGCCTGCGGCAAAGACCAACCAGATATCGATTCTCTTGCCAACCTCAAAATCGTAAGTTAAATCCCAACGTAGACCCACTTGCATGGCTTTACAACGTCGACCCACTTGCATGGCTACACAATCAAAGGTCAATGTTATCATGTCTATCAAGTCTTTAGGATGTCTTAATGTATAAGTTATCTTCATGTATTGTAACTTATGCACTAGTGCATTTTAGGGATTAGATAGTCGTCTTTTATTAAAATCATAAGTTGTATGGTTAGATAATAAAATCATAACTTAGAATCTAGGTTCAGTCTAGTTGTATGACTATACAATAAAATGGAAATAGCTAATCCAATTTCTAAAATGTACCAATGCATAAATTTCCTTCATATACCATATCTTATGTATTGGTGTATTTTAGAGACTCAATAGTCATTTACCTATAAAATCACAAGTTAGATGACTAGACAATAAAATCACAATTAGACTCAGTTCAGCTGCACGGCTAGACAATAAAACAGATGCGACTATCTTGTTCTTAGGATAAGTTACCTTCATACACCATAACTATTTTTTCTTAGATTGCAAGAATTGGGTAGTTGATTAAGCATATTAATCGAAAAGTCCTTCTGGATCAATTGTGTGCATTTTATTTGCATCATTGTTTCAGACCATACTCAATGATCCATCATCATTGAGTATGGTCCGAAACATTGATGCAAATAAAATGCACAAAGTTGAATCTAGAAGCACTTTTCGATGGAATATGGACTGTGGAAATCTGATTTCTACAAATAAACATATTAAAGTGACCGGTGGTGTTGACACAACTTCATACACTATAATTTATGCTTTGTTACATTCTGAAGACTAGATGACCATTTTTCAATAAAATTAAAGTATGTTCCATTGCATTACTAGACAATCCAACTAATTGATAGGTATTCTTTTTAAGAACTAGACAATCCAACTAATTGATGGGTATATTGAGTAAACATTTTAAGAACTTCATACACTATAACTTATACATTGCTACATCATAAGAACTAGATAGTCATTTTCCAATGAACCTACAATGCAAGTAACTAGATAGTGGTTTTCCAATAAAAGTACAATGTAGGCTCGTTGCATGGTTAGACAATCCAACTAATTTGTGGGCATATTGTGTGCAAATGCAGGTGGGAATGATAGTGAACGAGTCTTTGCGGCTATACACGCCGGCCTCACTTTTGGCTCGACAAGCCCAGAGAGATATGCAAATTGGGGGGCTGAGAATTCCCAAGGGGCTTTCAGTTTGGATTCCCACTCTCGCCATTCACCATGACAAGGAAATATGGGGTGCCGATGCCGATGAATTCAAACCACAACGCTTTGAAGGAGGGGTGGCGAAGGCTTGTAAGCATCCAATGGCCTTTTTGCCCTTCTCCTTTGGCCCCCGCTCATGTGTGGGCCAAACTCTCACACTATTGGAGACCAAACTGGTTCTTGCATTGATTCTAACGCGCTTTTCTTTCCGCCTCTCTCCCAACTACAAACATGCTCCTGTCTTTGTGCTCACTCTCAAGCCCAAGCATGGCGTCCATCTCATCCTAGAAAATTATAAATTTTGATCATATCATAGGACCAAGTTTTGTAGTTTTGGTTTGTTTGAATGAATCATAGAGTTTGATTCAAATTGTTGATGTAAATAAATATTATATAGTTGATTTTGTCATGGTGATTGTTTTTGTGACAATCGATTTTGTTCATTGTCTGAAAAGATTGTAAAGAGTTTGAATTGAGCAAACAGTCAAGCAGTTTGAAACCCAAGACAAACCGATCTTACTATCGATAGTCTTGTTCTTGTTCTTATTTTTGTAGCTTTGGTTTGTTTGAATGAATCATAGAGTTCGATTATTCAAAATGTTGATGTAAATAAATATTATATAGCTGATTTTGTCACGGTGGTCGTTTTTATGATGATCAATTTTGTTTGTCGTCAGAAGAGATTGTAGAAAGTTTGAATTGAGCAAGCAATCAAGCAGTTTGAAACCCAAGATAATCTGGTCTTCTTACAATCCATATTCTTGTTCTTGTTTGCTATGATACTCTTTAGAAAATTATGAATCTAGTCATACTTTTAATCTTCTTACCACTATTTTTCAACCTGTGACTCTCTCACATGCGTTAACATGATAGCAACGACTTCAAAAATAATTGTCATGTGTTTTTTATTAATGAATATCTACATGCAAGTCTTTTTATACTAATGAATATCTCCATCAAATATCTTTTTTCCTAAAACATTTAGTTAATAAGATTTGGATTCTTTCTAGACATTTAGTTAATAAGATTGTGACTCTTTCTAAAATATTTAATAAGATTTGGATTCTTTCTAGACATTTAGTTAATAAGATTGTGACTCTTTCTAGAATATTTAATTAATAAGATTTTTAATTATTTAATTCTTTATAAATTCTTCGTAGGTTCTTTAACTTTACTACTAAACCAAAAATCATTTCTAATGTCAAAAAGATGTCTTTTTATATTAATGAATATCTCCATCCAATATCTTTTTTTCTAGAATATTTAGTTAATAAGATTTGATTCTTTAATTTTTTATCAATTCTTTGTAGGTTATTTAACTTCACAACTGAAATAAAAATTATTCTCAATATCAACAACCTGTCTTTTTATATTAATGAATATCTCCATCGAAGCTCTCCTTTTCTAAAATATTTAGTTAATAAGATTTTGATTCTTAAACTCTTTGTAGACTTATTTAACTTTACTATTAAATTAAAAATCACTCCTAAATGTCAATGAGATGTTTTTTTATATCAATGAATATCTCCATCCAATATCTCATTTTCTAGCATTTTTAGTTAAAGATTTTGATTTTTTCTTTTTATAAATTTCTTGTAGGCTATTTGACTTTACTACCGAATTGAAAAACTACTCTTAATGTCAACCAGTTGTCTTTTTATATTCGGTAGTAAAGTCAACAAGATTGAAAATAAGTCAATCAAATTGAAAATAAGATTTAGATTCTTTGATTCTTGATAAATGTCAACAAGTTGTCTTTTTATATTAATGAGTATGTCCATCCAATCTCTCATTTTCTAGTACATTTACTTAATAAGATTTTGATTATTCAATTCTCTATAAATTCGTTGTCGGTTATTTAATTTTACTCCCGAATAAAAAATCACTCCTAATGTCAATGTGTTGCCTTTTTATATTGATGAATATATTGTCCAATATCTCATTTTCTAGAACGTTTAATTAACTATGCAAGGTTGAAAAATAAATAAAAATATAAAAAATTGAGATTAAAGTGACTTAGAGTTAGGGTACCAAACTTTTCCTATGAATTAGAACTTCTTGTCATTAAAAATACTAGATATGTATGCTTAAAGACTAAAGAAAAGTGGTTACATGAAATATAAATTGTGGATATTTTTATTAAAAGAAATAAAACTCAAACTATGTGAAGGAAACTTAAGTTACATCCCAGAGAGAGAGAGAGAGAGAGCAACCTCTTGAACTTGAAAATAGGCACCAACCTTTGAAAATTAAAGTGATTAAAATGTCATTGGATCTACCCTATATCCATTCAATGTCTTCAACAAAATTTTCCCACAATTTCCCTTGATCATCTCCTCTTTAAATTCCACTTAGATATGAAATATGATCTTCAAAAAAATCTCTCAAATATGCACAATGATTTCTTCAATTATCTCTAATTTTTTTCTCTCAAAATACCTATTTTTTACTCATATATCTACTCTCAAATATCCATTTTTCTAGTTTTTATAATCTTCTCTTAAAGATTTTCTTTTTCTTTTTTATCAGAGAGATATTTAATAAATGGTTGCATAAAAATGACCTCTAATCAACCTTTAGTTATACACCCAATATGACTCTTCAACCAAAAAACACATCCCCTTAGCTAGGTCGGCCAAAGGAGCACACGATAGATTTTTAATTAAGTATATTTCTCCCAATATAGGTGTCATACCTCAAGTCAATCGTAGCAAACAAAAAAAACTTATTTTTATTTATTAAATATGTTGTCCAAAGTTAAGTGCTTCACCCTGGGAGATTGGACCTCTTTAGGAGCCCAATAAAAATAATTTCCGTTAAGGAGTCAACCAAGGTATATAATTTTATTTAAATTAAGTTGCACCTTAACAAGGAACCAACCTAAAAAAATATTAATTTGAATTGTTTATAAAACTTCTTTCAATCGACCACCACAAGGTTTAATGAGGATATGACCCCTTACCCCTTTGGGGCTTTCTTGTATATTTTTTCTTGTAACATGCTTGGCTTTTGGAACTATTGTTGGTTGTACTACCACTTAGGTTGCACTAGTAGTTTTTTGGATATTTTTTAGTTTGTTTTCTTTTGTATGGTACTAATTTGTACTATGGTGCTAACTTTCATGGGTACAAGCTGATGAATTATAGTCTTTGTTTATCTCTTTATTAGCTATGTTCTAGGCTACTTTTGATGTTTACCTGTTGTTAGTGTGTTGTGTCTATACACCCTCGGTTAGTGGTCTTATAAGTGTGAGCATCCTAATTTTTGTTGCTCATTAATATCAAAAACATCTTATCTCCTTATTTATATGATATGCTCCTTATTTATGTCTTCTCCTCACCTATTTATAACATCTCTGCTCTTATTTATATTTTCTGAGATAACTCTCATTTATCTTCTCAAAAGAACCTCATAGTCTCTAGTCCAAAACTTCATTGATTAACCCTTGACATCAATGATAAATAATCCAACATCAGTTTGGAGTAATTCATATTATTCTTGACTTACAATGGCTAATGAAACGATGTAATATTAGTATTTTAAAATTTGAAGTCTAAAATCTTTAAGTTCAAATCCACATGGGCAAATTTAAACTTGTTTGATTCTGCACCTGTGGACGTAAACTAGGATAGTAAATGTGAGATCTAGAGAGATTAGGTTTAATTTGTAGATGTGAGTGATAATATGATTTAGATAAGATAACATATCTATCAAGTTTAATATCAAATATACAATCTTACACAATAGTCAATATATACAAGACAAAACTAGTCACCATAGATTCAAAACATAAAAGAAAAAAGCGTCTAACTATGCAATTTGTTATAAACTAACTTATGTTATTTCTTTTCATAAGTCTACTAAAATTTGATTTATTTTAAATATCATAAAGACTTTAAATAAAATACTTAAAGGTAAACTAAATTAATAATATTAACATCAAGATTTTTTTCATTATTTTTATTAAAATTTAGATTACCCATATTGTTGAACATTTTATGGTATACCCCTCTCAATGATCGGTTGTTAGTTGAAGTTTAGAATTTTTGTTTCCATTTCCACCTAACAAATTAGTTTAATGAGACGAAATGAGTAGTTTTGGTCCAATTAAACACAAGATGGAATGCTTCAACATCAATACACAAAAGTCACCTCAAATACAAAAATATGGGCCCAATCAGAAGCTCAAAATTCAAACTCTGATTACTTGAATCATACTAGTAAATTAACAAGATTGTTAAATGAGACAAAATGAGTAGTTTTGGTCCAATTAAACATAAAATGGAATGCATCAACATCAATACACAAATCACCTCAAATACATAAATATGGGCCCAATCAAAAACTCAAAATTCAAACTCTGATTACTTGAGTCATACTAATAAATTAATAAGATTGTTAACTTCAAAGTGAATATGAATCATAAAACTAGGTTCAATGTATTCTCTTGAAAATGAATTCCATTGACAAGATATCACCAAACTGAAAAAGAAATGTCTCATCTTTTAGGCTTTAGAATATTGATGTCCCATCTTTTAGGCTTTAGAATATTGCTGAAACAAATCTAATTTATATTGGACTTTCACTCATGATCATGTTAAATTTTTCAAAAAGTTGATAGAAGCCTATTGTTTCAATAATTTATGACTATAAAAAAACAAAGAGCCTTAAATAAGGGCTTTATAGCTTGATTGTCATTTTCTTATCTTCACAAGTCAAAGGTTTTGGCCACGTTTTTTGTTCATGTCAAAATCAAATTGATCCTTGAATTGTGTGGAGATATTTCGTGCATTTTTAAAGCTGGACTGCATTTAATAAAGAATATAAAAATATAAATGTTGTGAGTTTATCCTTATATCCATTGCTTTGGAACTAACATCTATACGAGAAATGTGGTAAATTTTAGTGTGTCCACTATTGACATAAACAAGAGTAATTAGAATGGGCAATTAAAAAAGTTCCCATATGAGGTGAACGACTGGACGGTGGGGATTACAGATAGGGAGGGGGTTATGTTTTTCAAAATACAATTAACATTTAAATTTTCATTTGGAACTATAAATTATGTAAGTCATTCTACTTTGCATATGGATGAATTGAAATTTAGAGATTATAATGTAGTCATCGAAATTTCATGAACATATAAAAAATATGTGTTTAACATTTAAATTTCATTTGGAACTATAAATTATGTAAGTCATTCTACTTTGCATATGGATGAATTGAAATTTGGAGATTATAATATAGTCATCGAAATTTCATGAACATATAAAAAATATGTGTTGAATATTTTATGTAGATGACATCTTTTACTAATGTATGCAACTATAGTCATCAAAATTTCATGAACATATCAAAAATATGTGTTGAATATGTTATGTAGATGACATCTTTTACTATGTATGCAACTATTATCAAGGAGATTTTTGGTTTAAATTATTTCATGATTCTTTTATATTTATAAAATTTAGATAAGTTGAGATCATCAATACTTTTTGAGTTAGAAGGCTTTAAGGTTGACAAGGAAGAAAATAAATTCATTTTCCATTGTCAACCTTAAAGTAATTTTCTCTTTTAATGGAATTGATTGTTTAGTATTATGTCATGTTGGTTCATCTTTTCATGCTTTTTTTATTTTCTTTAAAATGTTTACGCAGCTTTGTGTTTGTCTTGAGATTAAATTTTTAAGAAATATTTTGGTAGCTTTAAGTTGTGCTTTTTTATTTCAAAATTTTGAAATTGATGATTATACATATGTTAAATATAGTTTGAGCTTAGTATTTAATTGTGATAAATTTACCAACGCTTTTTAAATGTTGTCCTTAGTATATTGAACCTAGTTATGAAATATTTTTGCAAAGATATTTTAAAATATAGTTTTTATATGATATGGTTTGAGATGTTGGTCATATTGTGTGTCAAAAACAACAATATAGATCTTAAAACTATATCGATGCATTTCCTTTTTAGTCTTTGGTTCATTTCATGTTTCTTTCTACCCTTTTTCCTATTATGCAATATCATCACAAGTCATATTTGGTGAACTCCATAATTGTTAGAGGTTCAATTCTGTCATATGTCACCCACAACTTGGAAATGGTTCAATATTTCACTAGGTTGTGTTGATAGCTGGACAAAGGTGTAAACTTCAATTATAACAATAATATATACTTCAAATTTATTACAAAAATTAAATTACTTATATATAAATCAATTAGATTTCTTGTATATGCATATACATATATGATGGATAAATGCTTTTGGACCACAACTATGAACCAACAATATCAAAAATGGGGGACCTTATCCCCAACACACACACAATAACAATCCAATGAGATCTAAACCTTAATGAAAAATTAAAACCTCTCTCTCTCTCTCTCTCTCTCTCTCTCTCTCTCTCTCTCTCTCTCTC
>MU222745.1:26147-37173 GCA_018584345.1 Thuja plicata
CCAACCCACTCCCCTACCTCCTAAGAGACTTGTTAGCCACAATATTGACTTCATTCCAAGAGCTACCTTACCCAAAAAATCTGCCTATAAGATGACCCCTCAACAAAATGAGGAAATAGCCAAGCAAGTCAAAGAGTTATTAGACCAAGGCCTAATTAGAAAGAGCATAAGCCCATGTGCAGTCCCTACTATTTTAGCACCCAAGAAAGGAGGATCTTGGATACTTTTTACTTATTCTAGAGCCATTAATAGAATCACCATTAGGTATATGTTCCAAATACCTAGAATTGAAGACCTAATGGATTGTTTAGGGGAGGCAAAGTACTTCAGCAAGATTGACCTTAAGAGTGGCTACCACCAAATCAGGATAAATGAAGGAGATGAATGGAAGCCAGTCTTCAAAACTACAGAAGGTTTGTATGAATGGCTTGTAATGCCATTTGGTTTATCTAATTCTCCCTCAACTTTTATGAGGCTTATGAATGAGGTATTGGTAGAATGCATTGGTAAGTTTGTTGTTGTCTACCTAGATGACATTTTAGTTTTTAGCAAAACTAAGGAGGAGCATATTAGGCATTTGAAATTTTTTTTCAATAAATTGTATGATGAAAAGCTAATGATCAATTTGGAGAAGTGTGACTTCATGAAACAAGAGCTTGTATATCTCGGTTTTGTTTTGTCTCAGGGTGACCACAAAATGGATCAAGAAAAGGTGGATGCCATTCTAAGTTGGCCTACTCCCAAGGCTGCAACTGAGGTGAGAATTTTTCATGGTCTAGATCAGTATTATAGAAAGTTCATTAGACATTTTAGTGGGATTTGTGCACCTATGTTGGACACCATTAGAGGTGGGATGAAGACAAAGTTTCAATGGATACCACAAGCTGAGAAAGGGTTTGAAACACTAAAGGGGAAGATAAAAGAGTTGCATACTCTAGTTCTTCCAAGCTTTGATAATATTTTTACTATTGAATGTGATGCAAGTAATTTGGCCATTGGGGCTGTCATAAGCCAAGAAGGAAGACCAGTAGCTTTCCATAGTGAGAAGATAAATGATGCAAAGAAGAAGTACTCTTCTTATTAATTAGAGTTGTATGCCCTAGTCCAAGCACTCAAGAAGTGGAGGCACTACTTGATTCCAAAGGAGTTCATAGTATACACTAATAACCAATCTCTCATCTTCCTTAACTCTTAGGAAAAACTTAGTAGCAAACACATGAAGTGGGTGGAGTATCTACAAGCCTACACTTTCAATATCAAGCATAAAAAGGGAGTAAAAAATAAGGTTGCTGATGCATTGAGAAGAAATCTGATCACAGTCCAAGAATTTCAGCTACAAAGCATAGGTATTGATAGCTTCAAAGACCTATATGGTAAAGATGAAGATTTTTCCCAAATCTACAAGGTATGCAAAGAGTTTAAAAACAACTTTCATGGTGAGTTTTCTGAATATACATTGCTGAATGATTTATTGTTTAACGAGGTCATCTTTGTGTTCCTAGAAGGTCTATGAGAGAGAATTTGATCCAAGAAAAACATAATGGGGCACTTAGTGGTCATTTTGGAGTCAATAAGACTCAAGAACTAGTCACTAGGTTCTATTTTTGGCCTAGAATGAATAGGGATGTTAGACAGTATGTTGAGAGTTGTGTAGTGTGTCAAAAAGCAAAGGGAACATCTTCCAATACAGGTCTTTATTAGCCACTTCCAATCCCAACCAGACCATGGGAATGCATAATCATGGATTTTGTAGTTGGTTTTCCAAGAACAAGGCAAGGATATGATAGTATTTATGTTGTTGTGGATAGATTTAACAAGATGGCCCATTTTATACCTTGCAAGACTATTCATGATGCTTGTAACATTGCTCAATTTTTTTTAGTGGAGTGGTGAGGATCCATGGACTCCCACTTAGTATTGTTTTAGACAGGGACACCAAATTCATGAGCCATTTTTGGAAGACCTTATGGAAAAAGCTTGGCACTAACTTGTCTTTTGGATCTTCCTACCATCCACAGATAGATAGCCAAACATAGGTGGTCAATAGGATCCTTGGTAACTTGATGAGATGCCTCACAAAGGAGTATGGTCAAACATGGGACCAACTCATTGGACAAGCTGAATATGCATATAATGATACAATGAACAGATCAACTGGTAAGAGTCCTTTTGAAATTGTTTATGGCTTTCACCCAAGAGGGATTTTTGAACTTAGAGAGTTTAAGGAAGGAATGCATGGTAGTGGATATGCTGAGGACTTTGCTCATTCAATGAGAGAATTCCATGAAAGTGTGAGAAAGAACTTGATTGAAAATGCTGAAAAGGTGAAGCAAAAGGTGGATGCAACAAAGAGGGATGTTCAGTTTCAGATTGGAGACTTTGTGATGGTACACTTGAAAAAACATAGGCTAAAAAAAGGTATTCCTCACAAGCTATAGATGAAGAGGCTGGGTCCATGTAAGATACTTGCAAAGTATGGCAACACTGCTTACAAGGTGGAGCTTCCTGAAGACATTGGGTTGTCACTGATTTTCAACATTGCAGATTTGGTAGAATATAAAGGACCCATTCAAGATGCTGATCAGAGCCTTCAAGAGGTAATACAAGAGGTAAAAGATCTGAAATTAACCCCTACTCCATCTATGACAGCTGAAAAGATACTAGACTCAAGGGTCTATAAGAAGACTAGGAACAAAGACTATATGGAGCACCTTGTCAAATGACATGAAAAAGAAGATTTTGATGCTACTTGGATCAGAGAATCAAAGTTCAACAGGTTGGGCATTGACTCAAACATTCTCAATCCAAGGATGGATTAACCTTTCTTTTGTTTGGGGGAGTATGGTGCAGGAGCAAACCTAGATTAACCCCTATGTTTTCTTTCTTTCTTATTTGATCCTGGCATGTACCGACTCTAGCAAAGTTAGGAGAGTTTGTGTGGACCTTATAAGTTCATTTTCTTTATTTCCCTAAGATGGATATGACTAGGTCAATCCATGACTAGATAGTTTCTTAGGAGTTGCTTTGTGTGTTTTCTTGCATATATTGCAGAGATGAGTCCTAGAGTGGAAAAGAGACTTGAATAAGATTAGGCTATGTTTTTAATGATTTTTATTTTGGTTATTTCATATGCAAACAATTGGATAACAATCATAAAAGGTTGGAAGGATTTTGCAAAAGTTGTCATTTCTTGTGAAAGTTGTCAACTTGGCAAAAAGTGCTAAAAATGGGAAAAGATGGTAGAATGATTGTCGAGAGGATAAATAATGCCTAGAAATCATTAAAATACCTTATGCAATGCCACAAAAAGATCCCAAGTCCTACTTGATAGGAAAAGCCAAAAAGACAAAAAAAAAAGTTGCTATGACAACTTTTGGATTTTGCATGACAATTTTGAAGAATATGTTGCAGACCAAGTTAGATGAAGGAATGATGTTTTTTAATGCATTTGTTCAAGGAGATGGATGACTTTCTATCCACATGCATAACATAGCCTATAATTATTGCATTCCAAACAACCACATTTGGCCCTTGAATCATGTTAAATACTTTGCGTGCATCAATTATGCTCCCACATTTGGCATACATATCAACAAGGACACTCCCCAAAAAAACATCAGAGTTACATCCCCTTCTAATGATGTCTGCAAATATCTTCTCCCCACTTTATAGGGTTGGCATATTTTGGGAGAACGCCAACAAAGGTGATCATATTAGGAGTAATGTCTGTCCGCTTCATTTCCCCAAGGAGCTTCAAAACCTCCATTATGCACATATTCTACTATCATGGAACTTGATGCCACAACATCCCTTCCACTTGCTGGAATTTTATCAAAGAGCTTGAGGGCCTCATCAATAAAATCCATTTTTGGGAATATACTACAATCATTGTAGTCCATGATATCCTATTTTATTCTGATATTTCTTTGAATATTATAATTTTCCCAAAACCTTGGAAGGAGAACATTTCCAACATGATGAGTTAACCAACACTAGTACCATCGATATGATGTTGCATGTGAGTGATGATTCCTTGGTGTATATGCTAATAATGAAGTTTCATATCTATATTTATTGCTTCCAAAAATGATCACTTCTTACTACAATATCTTTTGGAATAATATAAAGTTCATATGAACCACCATTAACATCAGAATAACATCCTTTGATAGGTTGTAAGACAATGAATTTGATCCTTGATTTATACTCGTAGAATCACTCCTCCTTATGGGTATTGGTTGATTCTCTTGGTAACCATTGATCATATTGACCGAGGGGAGAAGTGAAGATATCTTACATATAATCTTGTTCCTGCACCAGGTATGTCTTAAAGGAATATTTCTCTAGACAAAAGAAAATCTTGTGAGTAAAGTAAATAAAGATCAATATCCGTTGATAATGGAATGAAAGATGAGATTGGCATCTTATATCTTATGTCGAGGACATGTGATGCAAAGCATCCTAGGGAAGCTGGAAATCCTGTGTTGACCAAAATATGTTTAAGTTTTGTTTGGTGCTCGGTACATGAGTTGGAAGAGCTCGGTGGAGTCTGGTTGTTCTTGGTCGTTTCAGTGCTCGATTCTTGGTGGAAGGAGTTTTTGCTTCACTAAACATACTCAGTGTCTATTGGCAGCATTGACTCACTAAACATGCTCGATGGATTTGTTTGTGCTTGGTAGTGACTTGGGGGTTTCGGTTGATGAGTTCACTGACTGGATTTTATGGATTGGGTAGACATTCAAGATTGCATCCATGATTTAAGGAGCTCGTTGGGATTGTTCAAAGTTTCAAGACATGCAGATTTGATGCATTGGATCTTGTGTGGACCTAAATCTGATTTGGTGATTTCTTCTATATATTTATTATTTGTTTGCAGTCGACTGCGTCACTTCATATGATTCATCATGGATTATATTGGGTCAAATGTCATTTTAGTAATTTTTTGTGAAACCGACTTGTGGATGTGTTGTATATAAGGAGTGTATAGGTAGCATTTTAGGGAGGGAGGAGGAGAGAAAAATTTGATAGAAGACAATAGTAAGTGGGTAAGAAAGAAACTTGTAAGATTTCTTGGTGGCTTGCGAGCACAAGTTTAGATCTGGTTTCTTCTACTTAGCTATAGGGTAGGCTGGTGAAGTTGGATCATGTGAGAAATTTTTGAATTTGTTAATGTATTGGTTGTAACTAGGAAGGCCTTACAACCCAACATGTTGCATGTAATGATTGATTAAATGCATAAAAACTAGTTGTTCATATCTTCTGTTCTTGAGTTTTATGTTGTTCTATGTTAAGCCGTTTGGTTGGACAATCTATTTACAGACCCTCCATCCTTTCGCACTTCATCAAGTGGTATCAGAGCGAGATTGATTTGGTTCATTCCTTGATGGAGATTGGTTGTAGATCTATGTTCCTGAACTTGTGAACCATGATCTAGTTGTTCATGAGGTGGCAGATTGAAGTTTGCACTTACAACAACTTGGAGGTTATCATGAGATGGTCGGGGTTGATTTGTTGTAGAGGATTTAAAGATGCCTCAGAGAAGATTAAACCCTAAGGTGATTACAGATCTCTCTGATGAGGTGGAATAAAAAGTGATAGAAAGCTTTAGATCTGAGATAGAGGTGATGAAGAATGAGATGGTAGCTAAAATCATGAGGGCTATTACTGGTTTGTAGAGAAACCCTGGAACAGAGGATGGCTATGAGAAAGCTGCCAAAGATTTTGAAGCTTCTACCAAAGGTGCTAGATATAGTAGAGATGATAGAGATGATCAGTTGGAAATATCTATGGCTCGGTTGAATACAAGTCATAGGATGGAAGTTTCTAAATTTTTAGGTACATTGAACCCCAAAGACTTGATTGATTCGATCGGTGAATTAGAAGACTACTTTGAGCTAGAAGATATTGGAGATCATCTTAGAGTGAGGTGAGCATAAACTAAGCTAAAAGGACATGCTTCCTTATGGTGGAAAGAGTTATAGAGAGATAGGGAGGAAGAAGGCGAGATGAAAATCACTCGGTGGAGACTAATGGTGACATGATTGAAAGCTAAGTCCATACCTACCAACTATGAACTTGAGTTGTTTAAGAGGTTGTAGAATTTGAAGCAGAAAGATCTCAATGTGAAAGACTATACTGAGGAGTTCTACAAGATGACTATTAGATCTAGACATAGGGAGATTTCTAAGGAAAAGGTTTCCAGATATGTTAATGGTCTCAAATTTAATATCCAGGATGAGATTGGCATGTTGAATACTGGTTCGGTTGAGGATGCTTATCACTATGCACTGAAGGCAGAAGATAAGTTGAAAAGGATACATGAAGGTAACTCCTGAGAGAAAGAGAAGAAAGAGCAGTCGGTAAAGGATAAACTAAGAGTTGAGGAGGAACCAAAACCCGTTGAACCGAGGAGAAAGGAAGGTCAAAGTGTATTCAAAGGTACCTGTTATAACTATGGTGAAGAAGGACATCGGTCATTTGAATGTCCCCAGGCAGATAAGAAGGTCGGTAGTCACCAAAATTCCATGGTGAATGAAGTTGCAGAGAATGAACCCAAGGTGGAAGGTGTGAATATTTTACTTAGAAGAACATTGCTGCCCACGAAACAAGTTGATTCTTGTGAAAGGAAGAAATTGTTCAGGACTATGTGTAAGTCTGGTGGTAAATGTTCTAAGGTGATTGTTGATGGAGGAAGTATTGATAACTTGGTTTCTAAGGATATGGTTCTAAAGCTTATTTTAAGGAGGTTGAAACATCCTTGTCCTTATAAGATAAGCTACTTACAAGAAGATCATGCAGTGGAGGTGAAGGATAAATGCGTGGTAATTTTTCACATTGGTTCTTATAAGGATGAAGTATTATGTGACATTGTGGAGATGAGTTCTTGTCATGTTTTACTTGGAAGACCTTGGCAGTATGATAGAGAGGCTACTCATGACTGTAAGAGGAACCTCTTTACTATCCTGAAAGATGGACAAAAGTTTATTTTAATTCCTTTGAAGGATGAAGACAAAGGAAGGAGGAACTTGAGCATTTGTAGAAAATCTAAGATGACTGCAAGGGTTGGTGCAGACATTAAGGTTCATATATCTAAAGGCACTTTTGAGAGTGCTAATGGTAAGTGTGTGTGAGTTAATACACCTTCATAAAATTAGGATAATCAAGCATAATTCTATGGAAATAAACAAACAATTTAATCTAAAGAATTGAATTTAACATCCATAACATTCCATGGTTCTCTAACTAGGCTTTGCAAGTAGAGCTCTCAGCCTTAATCTCCACTAGTGACCATCATAGAATGAGAAATTGATGATAAATGCCTAATCTAGCTCTTAATTCTCTCAAAAGATCTCAAAGATGAACTCAAATTCTCATGATAAATGATACAATCTCTCAATTTTCTCTCACTATTGCTCAAATTGCTATGAAGTTGCCTATGATGAGGATGCTATGCATTCGAATTTTTTAGGATATGCTTATGCTTAGAAATGGCTTGTATTTATAGTAAAATCCCAAGGGTAGGGGATAGAGTGAATTGACCATGGGTTAATCCTTGGTTGAGTTTGATCTCTCAAATGGTTTCAAATGGGAGGACCATTTAAATGGTTGTCTCAAAGGTTGGGACAAAGAGACAAAGTCCTCAATTCTCATTGGTTGATCAAATTATGTTGAAATAAATTAGGATTTATTTAATTTAATCAATTAATTAAATTAGCCATATAAGGGTGAATAGGCTCACTTTGATTTTTGATTTAAACTATACAATTAATTGATTAAAATCAATTATATAATTTGATTGATCCCTTTTAGGCTTATATTTGATTATTTGATTTCATGATTAATGAATCCTTTGATTTTATTTGATTTAATCCAATTTGATTGATAAATGTCCATTTAATTTGATTTTGATCCATTTTGAAGCATTTTAAGCATTTTGATGAGATTTGCTGAGATTTGCAGATTTTTGATAATACTAAGACACCTGGTCAATTTTGGGTGTCTACAAATGCCCCTCTTTGAATTAACGTGCGAAGCGCATTAATTCAAAGAAAATTGCATGTCCTGATGCAGATTTGATATTGATTGATTGATTGATAAACTACTCTAATGTGATATTGATAACCTAATGTGCAACTTTGATGCAAAACCCTGAAGTGATACTTGATGCAAAGCTTGATGTGAAACTGATGTAGAACTTGATGTGAAATCGATGCAGAACTTGATGTGAAACCTGATGCAAAACTTGATGAGAAACTTTGATGTGAAACTTGATGCAAAACTTGATGTGATGTCTCACTGATAAAAGTTTGAAATTTTAATGCCCCACATTTGATATAGGATGATGCAGATTTTTGATTTTGATGATCTGATGATATGCCCCCTCAGAAATGAAAACATTTTGATGTCCCAATGCTAATATGATGTGATTGATAAAAAAGTATATCTAAATGATTTCATTTCTAAAAACATTAAGAAGAATGATGATAAGATCAAAAGATGCCCCAATGTACAGAAAATGTAGATTTAAGTCCCGGGGGGTAAACATCTCTCCAAAATTAGGTCAAAATAGTTTAAATAGGTTAAAAAAGCCAAATTTACTATTCATTTTCACTTTTCACTATTGAGATTTTGCTCTGGTTTTACTGTGATTGAGAGCAATGGTGATCCCTATCTGATGGCATCAATTCGAGAGAGCATGTCAATATTAGAGACCACTTGACTATGAACCTCCGATGAGTGATTTGATCCTTCCTGGTGCATTTATTGCTCATTTTTTTATAGCATTTAATGTCAATTTTCATGATTTTTAGATTAGAGTTAGAAAAATGCCATGTAGGAACATTTAAATGATGCTTAAACTAGGGAAATGTCACGTTTGCGTAGTCAAATGATGCCTATGAAGATTTAAAATCTGCGTAGAAATTAGGTCAAAATGTGAACCCCATGTTGGAAATAACGCGTAGGAAACCCTTAAGATTTTGATGACGTGTATCATTGTTTGAATAACATGTAGACTTTGCAAATGTCGCGTATGCTGTAAAGCAACACCTCCAACACTTTAAATGATGCGTATGATGTTTTCAATGATGCGTAGCATGAAATGATGCTTCTGCATAATGAAATGACACGTAGCATGTTATATGATGAAAACTTGATTTAAAATAGGACAAGTTGTCTTTGATTGATTGTCTAGATGACTAGATAGATTGCCAAGCTAAAAAGATGTGATTCCATGATGTTTACTTAGTGTTTAGGATATTAGAATAAAATCATACTAGTGAATGTTTGATGTGTCAATCAGATTGATTAAAAGATATTACAAATTGATCCCTTCTCAAGATCTAGAGGTTAGGAATAATAGGTTGATGTGCTAGAAAAAGAGCGAAGATAGTTTTAATATGTTTGATTCACTCAAAATGATCCACCAATAGAAATATACTAATATAATTCACTTCATTTGCAAAATGTAGGCACATTACCTTAAGTTGTATGTACCAAATGTAGCGGCTTGGGTCTTTGATCTGGTGGATGGGTTGACCCCTCCAGAGAGATGTATGATCGAGACATGTGGGCTCAGATTCCTTCTAGATCTTCCTTAGTTTCAGCTAAACTGAGGTTTATTGATAGCTATGGCAGAGTGTTGGCACTCTGACCATAACACATTCCATCTACCCCTCAGCGAGATGACCATCACGCCGAAGGATGTATATAGATTACTGAGGATCCTGACCTATGGAGAGCGGGTTTACTATGATTAGATTTATGATGGCAGCACATGTAGAGGAGTATTCAGAGATGCTACTATTAGTGATGATAGCATTACATGGGTGCAGTTTGCTTCATTTCCTACTTTTCCAGATTTACTAGGGGCCTTGATTGGAGTACTTCTCTTACTAGATAAGAGAGGGTGTGGCTTTTTAGTCAGATGGGGCCGTATACTAGAGAACTTGATTTCTCATCCTCAGAGATTAGACCAAGGATCTTTCATGCTAGCGCAGTTGTATTATGATTTACACGAGGTGGTATACAGGCACAATGTGGCTATTTCTACAGGAGTAGTAATGTTATAGCTATGGACCTGGGAGCATATCCCAATTATGAGACCGATATCGGCAAGAGTGCGAGCTCGAGGATATCCTTACACATCTCTATATGATGGCATGATTTTCTAGCATCATCTGGGAAAGGTTGAGTTCTAGCGTCGGACCATCGATGATATTGATCAGGTTGTATGGAGACCATACTTGGGCTACGAGGGATGGAGAGAGGATGATGATGAGCTTCCATATATGTTTTCCCCTTGGTGGATGATTGGTTGATCACCACTATGTATAGAGAGATTCTACTTTGGGAGAGCTCTCCATCAGTTTGGTTGAGTGAAGGATATGATGCATGTTATGGTATTGTATGCTAGAGTATAAGCAAAGCGATCCATGTGGGGAGCTCAGGTTGATTATCAGTTTTCATGTTCAGAGATCAAGCAGCTAGGCCATGTTAGATGGGATATTATGGATCATGTGGCCGATGCAGGTATTTTCGCTAAGTATCAATAGTGGTTTTCTCAACATTTTCACTAGATTCACAGATCCGGCAGAGCTTATTCCTAATGTTGATGAGCTGTCTATTAATGATGGAGATGAAGATGATGTCAGTGGTGGTGGTAGACCTTAGAGGTAGAGAGTATAAAGAGTACCTCAGGTACAGAGAGATGTAGGACCTTAGATGTGGGGTGGACATGTTAGAGCTTGAGGTGGTAGGCTCAGTTAGCCTAGATAGAGGCGGGTGAAAATTTTGATGCAGAGACATGTTCAGGCCATTCCAGCTGTATCTTGGGAAGGACAGAGACATAGACGAGTACAAGTAGCTAGGCAGGTTCCTTTGCAAGGTCAGGATCAACAGAGACCAGCATCTCCATAGAGATAGGGATAGGTACCCCCTTATGTAGATCCACAGGTTAGTGCAGCACAGGTGATACCATAGGTTCCATTAGCACCACAGGCCCTTCAGGCACCTCAGGCACCTCCAA
>MU222745.1:37279-64062 GCA_018584345.1 Thuja plicata
CACATACTGGACGATTAGATTAGGTTACTATGATGTTACAATAGCTCTTAGCTATGATAGCTTAGTTACCTACGAGTGCTAGCATGAGTCAAGCACCACCTTCTACTCAGGATAGAGCAGGTGAGATGGGTCTCAATGGATCAGGTGTTTCTAGAGATGGATTAGGTGCCCCAGCTGGGTCTTGATATATGAGCTTGATATCTAGATATTGTATTGATGTATCATATGTAGTTTTGATCAGGACTTGATGTATGGATCATTTTGTCAATGTATCTTTGATATACTAATTTTTTATAGAAATTTAATTATGGACGTTTATTTATGATGATTTTTGATTGATTTCCCTTTGATGTTGATTTGATGTGAGATTCCTTTATATGCATATATACATGATGTCTATGATGCACTTGTTATTTATGCTATAGATGCAATGTCTTAGAATACGACATAGATAGATGGATGCAAAATGATGATTATGCAACTACTTCTATATGATTTGGATTTTATCATGTATGGTTGATGCAATGCAATGATATGGATGCAATACTTAGTGCAAAGGTAAATGAATGCAACTATCTTTTTGAATTTTGATGTATGCAACTTTAATTTATGAAATGCAAATCTAAAAGATGAAAGATAAATGAATAATGATTAATGTATTATTTTCTTTTGTTTTCAAACAAGATATGTAATAAAAATGATTAATGATTAATGCTATGAATGCAAAATATAATCTCACAAAATTGATTTGAAACCATTGAAATTATGATGTAACCCCAAAAAATTATGAACCCCCTTTGTACTTGGAAAATTTACTCTAAATAATGCAATTAATCTAACATGAAAATGCAATGCAATGCAACTAAAGGTCACTAGCTTTTTGCGAAAGAACTGCAAAAGAGATATATTTTCATCATTGAGCATTGTGGAACTAGGAGTTGATACAATCCTTACTGGTACCACTGCGACCATAAGAATATGAATATGACTTTCATCTCAGTTGGTAACCTCGTTTAAGAACCTAGTACAATCCTCACTATTTGAATGACCAACTATCAGAGTATGAATACCGGTTTCAACAGATTCAATGTTGCAAGTGGATTTTGGTATTAAGATATTGAAGATATAAATAGCCAAGTTATCCTTTTGCGTAAACAAACAAAGGTTAACCCTTCTTCCTATATGAATGTCCTCGATGGTTCTTTGATGACCATGTCCTTAGATGAATTCACATAAGTTAAATAATCTCCCTCAAAACAGTCACACAAAAGCCAAGAAAACATCATGTCTCCATCATTGCCAATCTAGTCGAAACATCATTGATTAGCTACAAAAACTCATCAAAAATTTCAAGTGTGTAGCAATGTATCAAGATTTTCAAAAATAATTCCAAACATTCTGATCATTTAGGTGTTGTCAACTTTTAATCCTGATAAAATAAGTCAATGAAACTCAAGGATCATGTTGTAGGATCAAACTGTTTAGGGTTGAACAATGATATCCATCAAAGGTTCCAAAATCTCTCCTCTGAATCTGAAAATCTGCTTTTGTTGTGTGACCAAGATTGTGCACTTTTGAATTTGTTTGGTACCAAAAAACATGATGATTGCCCCCAGGTGATAAATGTGATCAATGTGAAACTTAAGGCAAATGAGACCTAGAATGCAACAAATGCAGCTGAAAGGCTTTATTATGACTTATGCACAAATGACAGATGTAATGAGGATATGGACAAATGAGATGGTGAAAGGCAATATGTACAAATGTGACTAGGAAAGACCTAAGGGACAAAAGGTGCCTATTTCCAGGTTTTCACCTTTTGGGTTTATTGCTCTTTTTCTCTTTTTTTTTTTTTTTTTTTCTACCAAGGTGCCTATTGCTAGGTTTTCACCAAGGCATTTTTCTCTTTTGCAATTTTTTTTTTTTTTTTTGAAATTTATTTTTATATCATCAAGGCACCTATTTGCTAGGTTTTCACCAAGACAACATTTTTTATTTTTTGAATGTTTTTTATTTCTTCATGCTCAATTTTCTCCTTTTTCTTTTTTTTTGCTTTTCAATGTTTTTGGCTTTTTGAACTTTCTGATTTTTTGTATTTTCATCATTTCTCCTTTTTTAAAATTTTTACTTTTTCTCATGTACAAAGAAGATGCTAACTCATCTAATTCTCTCATCTAATTCTCTCATCTAATACTCTTTCATCAGATACTCTTTCATCTAATCAGGTGTGAAACCTCTTAAGATGAATTCTATTGATAGGCTCTTGTAATTCATCACCATCACAATCAACTAGTTTGTAAGTCCCCATTCCAAAAGAAGAAACAATGACAAAAGGACCAAGCCAATTTGCTTCCCACTTTCCTTTCTTTACCCTATCAAACTGATTTTTAGGATTCTCTCTCAATACTAAATCTCCCACTTGAAAAGTTCTTGGTTTGATATGCTTGTTATAATTCTGTGAGATTCGATTCTGATACGCCTTCAAATGATCATAGGCTTGTGTTTGATGTTCCTCCAACAATTCCAATTGTTGAAGTCGGGCGACCCTATAATCCACATCTATAATTAATCCATGTAGTGACATCTTATGGATGGTATTTCAACTTCTAAGGGTAGAACAACTTCGGCCCCATAAACTAATGAAAAAGGTGTAGCTCTTGTCGGGGTGTGAAAACTAGTTCTATAGGCACATAATGCTGGATTGATTTGAGGATGTCAATCTCTACCTGACTTACCAACCGATCTTTTGAGGATTTTGAGAATATTCTTGTTGGTAGCTTCTACTTGTCCATTACCTTGGGGATAGTAAATGGATGAAGAATGATGAGTAATATGGAATGTGTCACAAAGTTCATCTACATCCTTGTTCTTAAATTGTTTTCCAATCCATGATGATGGCGTGAGGAATGCCATATCTGAAAATGATATGATTAAGGATGAACATGGAAATTTGTTTCTTCATTGCAGTTGTTAAAGGGACAACCTCAACCCATTTAGTGAAACTCTATTGCAGTGAGAATGTACTTATGTCTGTTGGAAGGAGGATAAATCATGCCGATCAAATCAAAACCCCATTGGTAAAATGGCCATGGTGTGACAAATGGATGTAATTCTTGTGCTGGTACATGGATCATGTCTCCATGGTATTGACATTTTGCACAAACCTTTACAAACTAACAAACATCTCTTTCTAAGGTTTTCCAAAAGCACCTCATGCATAAGATTTTCTTAGCTAAGTTTAAACCACTTGAATGTGACCCACAAATTCCATCGTGGACATCTTTTAAAGCTAATTTTTATTCATCTTCCTCTAGACACCTAAGGAGCATTTTGTCAAGACCCTTACGATACAATGTGTCAGAAAGGATGGTGTAACGAGCCACTTGTCTTATGAAATTTTACTTTTGAGCACGAGTTTGGTTTATAGGTAAGGTTTGGTCTTTTAGGTAAGCATAAATGGGTCCATACCATGGTGAGTCGTGTCCATTTAGGAGGGAAATTATTTGGGAATCAGGTAGGTCAAATGCTGGTTTAACCAATTCTTCCACCAAGAACTCATACCTCGCATTTTGATTAGGCATTTGAAGCAAAGATGCCAAGGTAGCCATTGCATCCACTGCTCTATTTTTTTCTTGTGGGATTTGTTCAAAATTAGTCAAAGCAAAGTAATTTTTCCAATCATCCACCAATTTTTTGTAAGGCATCAATTTTTCATCCTTGGTATTATATTCATTATTGACTTGATTGATGACTAATTGAGAGTCCCCATAAATTTGTAATTCTGTGATATTCCATTCCAAGGCCATCTTGATACCTATGACCAAAGATTCATACTCTACAATGTTTTTTGTGCAAGGAAACAATAACTTGTAAGATTTTGGGATTGTGTAACCTTGAGGTGTGACCAAGAGAATGCCTACCCCACTACCATTTTGGGTGTAAGATCCATCAAAGTATAAGGTCCATGTCTTGGCTTCCACATTAACAATCTTTGAATCAGGAAACTCCACTTGAATTGGATGTGTAGACTCTAAATGATATTCGGCCAATTGATCTACAATAACTTGACCTTTGATTGCTTTCCTATCCACATACTCAATGTCAAACTCACTAAGCACCATTACCCATTTTTTAATTCTTCCAGTTAGAGCTATTTTCCTAAGTAGATATTTCAATGGATCAATTTTGGCTATTAGCTTCACCTTATGCATCAACATATAATGTCTTAACTTTTGAGAGGCAAAAACCATTGCTAGGCAAGCCCTTTCCATGAAGCTATAGTTTAATTCATATTTGATCAATGTTCTACTCAAGTAGTAGATAGCTCATTCTTTTCCTTCATTATCATCTTGTGCCAATAAGACCCCTAAATATTTTTTTGTTGCTGATATATAGAGTAATAAAGGTTTTCCTTGAATAGGTGGCATCAAGATGGGTGGATTCATCAAGTATGTTTTCAACAATATAAAAGATTTATCACACTCCTCATCCCATGTGAAGATGGTGTCTTTATGTAGCAACCTTGTGAATGAATGGCATTTTTCTGCCTATTGAGAAATGAACCTCCTTATAGATTGAAGTCTTCCTTGAAGTGAACTCATTTGACTAATATTCTTTGGAATGTCCATGTCCATTATTTCTTGTACTTTTTTAGGATATACTTCAATGCCTTTTGCAGAAACAATGTACCCTAGGAGTTTTCCAGATTGTACCCCAAAAGCACACTTCTTTGGGTTGAGCTTCACTTTGAATTGTTCTAGCCTTGTGAAAATATTTTCAAGTATGGGTAAGTGATCCTTTCTTTCATGTGACTTAGCTATAATATCATCCACATAATCTTCTAGGAAGGTGTGCATCATATCATGGAATATAGTGGTCATTGCTCTTTGATAAGTTGCTCTGACATTTTTGAGACCGAAGGGCATCACATTCCAACAAAAATTACCCCATGGGAATGTAAAGGCTATCTTCTCTTGATATTCAGGTGCAATTCAGATTTGATTATATCCACTAAATCCATCCATAAGTGAAAACATAGAATGATCGGCAGTTAGATCCACAATAGCATCAATACTAGGTAATGGAAAGTCATCTTTCAGGAAAGCAAGGTTTAGATCTCTGAAATCCATGAAAAATCCTATGGATTTATCATGTTTGGTAATTGGTATAATGTTGGAGATCCATTCTCCATATGCAATTACTCTAATGAATCCCACCTTGAGTAACTTTTCCAATTCTGCTTTTACTAAAAGGGCTATATGTGAATGCATTTTTCTCAATTTTTTCTTGACGGTCTTAACACCAGGTTTCACATTAAGATGATGCATTATGAAACTTGGATCCAATATAGGCATATCATCATATGAACATGCAAAGTTGATTTTCTTTTCTTGAAAGAATTTGATGAACTCTTTCCTTTCCAAGGGACTCAAAGATGCTGCCAAGTGAATAAATTTGGGATCCACTTCAGTACCAATATTAACTTTTTCTATGGGTTCAATGAGTAGAGGTGATATTTCATATTCATGTGCTAGTAAGGTATCCAATCTCTCTTCCTTAGGTGCCACAATTGGGTTTTCACCTTTGGAAACATCCTTTATTTTTACTTTTTTCGGGTCTAGCACTGCCACATGGTGGTTTTCACCACTAGACCTTATCATTTTTTTGTATTTTTTCTTTTCATTTTGTGGATTAAGAAGTTGGACCCCTTCCCCTATCATCATTTTTGGAGTGAATTCATTTATGTAATAATTTGGTTCAACCACATTTAGGTATAAGGCCATTGCATTGTCATTTGGGAAGTATAGTACATCATTTGGCTTGGAAAGATCCCAATCAATAAGTTAGGGTTCAACATTAAGGACAAGGGTTCATTGGATGAATTATCACTTGAAGGATTTAGGGACATGACTTCTTTGGATGGATCATACATTTTATTTTTAAGTTCTATGACATGTGCCTCTTCAATATGGTCCATGGAAGTAGGATCAAAATCCTCTTCACTAGAGTCCTCTAAGATTTTCGTGGGAAAGAAAGTGTACGGATTAAACAAAAGGTTATAATCTCCCACCCACAAAGGTACCTAAGTTTCACCTACCCATTTATTGTAAGGGGGTTCTTGTTCTACATTGGATTGTTGAGGTTCACTTGATGTTTGAGTAGAATTCGAACCTTGAGTCACATGTTCTTGATTCTCAACTTTAGAAGGAATTGCATAGGTGTGAATGACATCAACCTTTATGTCATGACAATATTCTTTGGAAAATGAATCCCACTCATAATCCCTAGAATCATCTTCACTTTCAGAACCTACCATGTGTATATGTTCACGAAAATCATGCATGGGACTTGAACTTTCTCCTTTGTGTTGAAAACCTATACCGACTTTCTCTTCTTTTTCTCTCCAAGCTGGTTCAATAGGTTCTAATAATCCCCTATTGTGAACTCCTAAGGGACCTCTTCCCTTATATCTCATTTTCTTCATGATATCAAATCCCTTGCCATATTGATCAGTTTGGATGTTAATATGTTGCACCCTTTCAATGGGATTATTTGAATTATCCTCCTCTTTATAGAGCCATTGCAATACTTCATTATCCTCTTTTTCCATTTCTTGTTTGTCACATTATCTCACAAAATGAGAATTATATTTGTGAGGTTGATGAGTTTTATATGGCTTCCCATGTGTCCTTGGAGATGTAGGTAAATCAAATAGGGAAATAGAATATTCCCTTACCCCTTTTGAGTGAATTTTACATTGTTTCTCAAATTGGTTCATCATGTCACTCATTTTCTGATATTGATCTCTCTTGACTTGCTCTCTCTCTTCCTTAGAAGGTTTTTAAGCTTCCATCCTTAGGGTAGAAACCTTTACTAAATTATCATGGGAATGTTGACCCTCATAACTCATCTTTTTTTTTCCCTTAGTTGATGTAGTTGAGTTACCTTGATGAAGGTTGGAGGTTGATGTTGACTTTTAACTTTCCTCTTTATCTTTATCCATGGTAATATTAGGGATGACTCCTTCCCTATTATGAGGTATAAATAGTTTGTGACTTGGCTTCAATGCATTGCAATATTGGAATAGATTTGAATCTCCCCCAATCATGATTTCTTCCCCCATGTGTGGAAATTTTATGCATTGGTGATAGGTAGAAGGTACTGCTTACATTTCATGTATCCATGGCCTTCCCAATAAGATATTATAAGTTAATTTCATATCAAGGACCTGACATATGGTATTATTTTTGATAGGTCCCACTTGAATTGGTAGAATAATCATACCCTTTGAAGATCTTTCCTCCTCATCATAAGCCTTAATGGTGATTTGCTTTTTAGGGTCAATGGATGACTCTGTTAACCCTAGTGACTTGACAAGGTTTAAAGTGCAAATATTAAGACTAGCTCCCCCATCTATGAGAACTCTCTTGACCCTATGCCTTTGGATTAACACTTCTATATGCAAGGGTAAGTGTTGAGGATGTGTGATAGACATATCATATTTCTCTGAAAATGAAAGACAATGAGGGGCTATAAGATGTCCTACCATGTTCTAAAATTTATCTTACTCCAAATTTATAGGAATAGTGGTCTCGACTAAGGCTTTTTCCAAGATCTCCTTGTGATTAGGAGAAAGCTTTAACAAATCCAAAATTGATATTTGTGCTAGAGTCTTTTGTAATTGATCCACCAAACTATAAGGCTTTGTTGTAGGTGGTGTCTATTTAGCCAAAATAATTGGTGTTTTGGGACCAATAGTTAGAGGAGTACCCCCTTGTAGGGTAACCCTTGAGGCTTGCCCCCTTGTGATGGAATTAGAGGTTTCCACTTGAGGTTGGTCTTTGATCGCCACAACATTGATAGTACTCTCATGTCTGGATAGAGAATTGATAGTATTATCATAGGTATGTGCAAAGTTAACATTATTATTGGCTCTTGCATTGTTCCCATTGTTTCCTCCATTGTTTGAGTTGGAAGATTCTCCTTTCTCATGTTTATAGATAGGGGTCTTAAAGGCCATGTGATCTTCATTAGTTTGAGGGATTTCTACCTTTATCACATCATTTTCGATGAGATATTGTACCACATGTTTGAGACACATGCAATCATTTTTTTTATGTCCCTGATTTCTATGGTACTCACAATAGTTATTCTCACTCCACCAAGTTGGCTTGATTTGAGGTTCATATGGTTGAGCCCTTGGTAGGTCAATAATTTATTTGCAATAAGTGTTCTTAATGCATTTTCCAATGGTTCACCTAGATTAGTGAATGTCCTTTTGGGTGTAGGTGCAAAGAAAGGTTTAGGCTTGTAAGCCCCTTGATTATTCCCAAAGTTGTTATTAGTGTTGTTGTCGTTAAAGGGCACTTTGGGTGCTTGATTTAAATTATTGGCTTGAAATGAAATTTTGGTGAGATTTAAAGGGGTGTCCTTTAAAGTATTTTCATCTACCAATCCATCATTGACCACTCCTTTATTGTTTTTATTTATCATCCAAAACCAATTTTTGTTAGGGGGATTGCGATTTTGATTGGTATTTGAAGTATTGTTGTTATTGTTATTGTTGTTATCTTTGTAAAGTTTGATTTCTCCACTTTTGACCAATACCTCTTCCGTGGTTACCCCATTCTCAATTAGGTGTTGGAATGACCTAGGAAATTGTAGCCTTAACCGATATTTCATTTCATGATTCAAGCTATTTACAAAGATATCCATCTTTTCCTTTTTGGGTACACTTCGAGGGTATCTAGCAAGTACCGCTCTCCATAATTGTAGGAAAAGTAGGAATCCCTCTCCTTCTCTTTGCTTGGTGTTACATAAATTAAGCATTGTAATCTCATGTTTGATATTATAATAATAATGAGTTACAAACTTAGAGGCCAATTCTTTAAAGGTTCGGATGCCGGAGGGTAACTTTGAAAACCACTCCATTGTCGTGCCTCCCAAACTTCTAGGGAATAACCTCATTAGGTAAGTCGTGTCATGCATGAACTCTAGGCTCAATGTGAAAATTTCCCTTAAGTTATCTTGAGTATCAGTTGTTCCTTCATACTTGTCATATTTAGGAAAGATAGCATTAGTTGGGAATGGAACCATAATTAATGACTTATCAAATGGAAAAGGACACAAAGCTTCAATAGAAAAGTGTTTAGGAACCCTGATTTGTTTCATCATGTCCAATTGTATTTGGAAGAGTTGAAATTGCTTGTTCAGGCTATCAATAGGGTTAGCCTCAGCTTCTTTTTGTTTAAGTTTGTTGACATCATAGTCATGGGGAAGTTTGAGACTCATTTGTGCATTTGTGCTAGGTCTAGAAAGTATTTTTCTTTGTCCTTTTCCAACACTTTTTCCATGAGCTTCATGAAGAAGGGACTTTGCATTTCTTCATTGACATTTTCATCAGTTTCTTCTTCATCATTAGGGTTAATGTTGCCCCCATTATTATTATTATTGTTTAACCCTTGATTGTTAGGTTCAATATTTATTCCTCCAAGATTGTTGTTGTTTAACCCTTGGTTGTTAGGGTCAATGTTTCCTCCTCCATTGTTATTGTTGTTTGGCCCTTGGTTGTTAGGATCAAAATTTCCTCCTCCATTATTACTCGTATCTTTTTTAACATGATTTATTTGATCAGGATCCATGTTGCCAAATGGAAAGGACATTGTTGGCTTTGTTTCCTTTATAGGTTCTTGAAGAGGTAAAAGGATCACTTGGAAAAGGACACTCCTGCCTTAGATAGGATCCATCAGGTTGTAGGGTAGCCTTGATATAATGAGATCACATAAAATCCAGCATGAACATAAATCAAATAAAGATCTTAGGCTTTTTATCTCACTTAAATGATCAATCCTTGGATGATTTTGCAAAATGTCCAAAAATGGCATATTCTAATCAAGTTGAGTATACATAGAGGTAAAACGTCCAAAAGGGTATCCAAAAATGTAGGTATCTTATTTTCAAACCCTCAAAATATATCCACTCTTTTCCCTTCTTTGTTTCTGGGCGTCACTTCTTGTTATGCACGTGTCACTTTAATGTTAGCACGTGGTGACTGGAATTACAGTATGTGGCACTCTGCAGTGAGTATGCGACATTTTCCTATTGATAGGCATTATTGAATTGATTCCAAGCGACACTTTCCAGTGACTTACATGGTGTTTGATAGCTGATAGGCATCCTTTTAGGTTCTTACGCGTCACAAAATTATTTGTAAGTGTCGAACTTAAATGCTCATACGCGTCACTTTACTGATCAAAGTTGAATTTTTATATTTTTCAGGTTTTAAAAGTTTAATGTCTTTGATCAGAGCTGTCAGAGAAGATTCTTGTTCAAAAATAAAATACAAACTCAACACACACATCAAATTTGCATCATAACCCTAAAACAACACTAAAAGTGTATGTTCTCGGTCATTTTTACAAGTATAACACAAGAAATTCTTCCAAGCAATCTACCTAGAGTCAAACAAATATGACTTTTAACAATGGCTCTAGAAGGTAGGCTTACTATTTAACCGGGTTTTAATCACACCTCCGTTCTAAATCATGTCAATTTCCTTTACCCCCTTGCGGGCTTCCCACACGCATGAAAGTACAATTTTTCATAATCCCGAAGGACTACTCGAGGAAGTGAGGATGACTTGCACACAACTTAGTCACTTTCCAATTAAGGTAAAGTGCATTTATTTATAGTGCGTTGGATGATATCACAGAAAAAGTGATTGTCTCCCACTTTGGGTCGTTCCCTCTCACTGCCTTCGTAAAGGAATTCTCAGGAGGCAGGCCCTCTAAAGCTCTATTTTAATCTAGCATACATGGAAAGTGGAAAATGAACTTAGTCCAACAAGTTTGGGAATTTAATTCACTCAAAGAGTGAAGAGCATATCCCTATTGTCTTCCTTCGTTCCAAACACTTCAAACACACTTGTTCTTTTTCAACCCCTTGACAAGGAGGTTCTTATAAAGGAAATGTTTGGTTAATTCCTCACTTTCTTTCTACCAAATTGAACTCACACGTTTGGCTTTTTGATCCACTTCAAAAAGTGGAGACCATATGCCTAATGCTTGTTCAACTTGGACAAGAATAGGGGTTTTCCTATTAACTAGATTTAAATGAATGCCACAATTTAATCAATGCAAGCTTGATAAGATAAGTACCTCATTTTTGAAGCTAGAAAAGGATAGGCGCATTTTTGATTGATTTTTGTTTTTTTACTACTCACCTAGTGGCGATCGTTCCCACTCCAGCTCCTCCAACAAGTTAGTCAACACAACCAACAAAGTAAATAAATCTCAAGAATGAATTTGACAACATGCTCAGTTCTTTTTAATTCAAATTTGCAAGAATCAACTTAAAGAACTTTAAAATAAGAAATCAACTTAAAGAGTAGGGAATTTCTTCTTATAAGAAAAAAACACTTTTATATAATGATCATATAGATGTTCTTCTTCCTTTAAATTATCTAAAATATTGGTAGCATGAATTTTCTTATCATGTTTGGTTTGTGCTCTTACCTCTTTGCTTGGATTTGTGACTCAAAATTTTGGTTTCTGTACTTTCTTGTGTTTTCTCATCTGCGGGAAAAACACAGAGAGAGAGTTAGAAGATAGAATTTAAAGATTAAACAGAAAAATATAATAGAAATCCCTAAGCGACATTTAGCAGCTAATACGCGACATTTATCTGTTAACAAGCATTATTTAAAACATTCAAAGTGAAAATGAAACTTTAATACGTGGCATTTAAAAATGCACAGGCGATAAAGTAAACTTTGTAGGTGTCACAGAATGTTTAAATTGTGAAACAGAACAGATCACACGCGGAAGTTGACTATTCACAGGTGGCACTTTGCAGATTGAAGGCAACACTTTACCAACTTACACGTCACACTTTGTCTCATACACGACACAAAAAAGAAGACAAAAATAGAGTGAAAACTGAATGCATCATTTAACTTCTCACAGGTGTCACAAATTGCTTGTATGCGTCATTTCACCTATTTTCTACAAATAGACACAAAATGAAGCCAAAAACACACAAAAATTTGATAAAATGATGGAAAATGAGGCCTAAAGCCCCACAGTGGGCGCCATTTGTGTGTGAGTTAATACACCTTCATGAAATTAGGATAATCAAGCACAGTTCTATGGAAAGAAACAAACAATTTAATCTAAATAATTGAATTTAACATCCATAACATTTCATGGTTCTCTAACAAGTCTTTGCAAGTAGAGCTCTCAGCCTTAATCTCTACTAGTGACCATCCTAGAATGAGAAATTGATGATAAATTCCTAATCTAGCTCTCAATTCTCTCAAAAGATCTCAAAGATGAACTCAAATGCTCATGATAAATGATAAAATCTCTCAATTTGCTCTCACTATTGCTCAAATTGCTATAAAATTGCCTATAATAAGGATGCTATGCATTCAAATTTTCTAGGATATGCTTATGCATAGAAATGGTTTGTATTTATAGTAAAATCCCAAGGGTAGGGGGTAGAGTGAATTGACCATGGGTTAATCCTTGGCTGAGTTTGATCTCTCAAATGGTTTCAAATGGGGGACCATTTAAATGGTTGTCTCAAAGGTTGGGACAAAGAGACAAAGTCATCAATTCTCATTGGTTGATCAAATTATGTTGAAAGTTATTAGGATTTATTTAATTTAATCAATTAATTAAATTAGCCATGTAAGGGTGAATAGGTTCAATTTGATTTTTGATTTAAACTATATAATTAATTGATTAAAATCAATTATATAATTTGATTGATCCCTTTTAGGCTTATATTTGATTATTTGATTTCATGATTAATGAATCCTTTGAGTTTATTTCATTTAATCCAATTTGATTGATAAATGTCAATTTAATTTGATTTTGATCCATTTTGAAGCATTTTAAGCATTTTGATGAGATTTGCTGAGATTTGCAAATTTTTGATAATACTAAGACACCTAGTCAATTTTGGGTGTCTACGGTAAGAGAAAGTAGAAGAAGAACCGGGCATGGATGTATTGTTTAGGGACTCGGAGGACATGTATATCAAGAATAAGTTTGGGATCTATATGATAAATCCCAGAAGATGTTTGTGGAGCTACTAGAATATCTTTTCACACCTGGGGTGTCTGATGTAGGAGCATCCTAGGGAAAATGGCAATCATGTGTCGACCCAAATATGTTTAAGTTTTGTTTGGTGCTTGGTAAGTGAGTTGGTAAAGCTTGGTGGAGTCTGGTTGTTCTCGGTCATTTTGGTGCTTGGTTCTCGATGGAAGGAGTGTTTTGCTTCACTAAATAGACTTTGTGTCTGATGGAAGCACTGATTCACCGAACGGGCTCAGTGACTTTGTTTTTTATCAGTACCGACTTGGGGGACATAGTTGATGAGTTCACCAACTGGATTTTATGAATTGGGAAGACATTGGAGATTGCATCCGTGATTTGAGGGGATCTTTGGGAACGTGCAGAGTTCTAAGGTGTAAAAATTTGATGCATTGGACCTTGTGTGGACCTAAATATGATTTGGTGCTTTCTTATATGTATGTTTGGTTGCAGCCAACTAGGTCATTTAATATGATTCATCGTGGATTGTATTAGGCCGACTGTTATTTTAATATTTATTTGTGAAGCTGACTTGTGGTTGTGTTGTATATAAGGAGTGTGTAGGCAACATTTAAGGGAGGGAGGAGGAGAGAACAAGTTGATAGTAGATAGTAGTAAATGGGAAAGAAAGAAACTTTTAAGATTGCTTGGTGGCTTGCGAGCACAAGTTTAGGTCTGGTTTCTTCCACTTAGCTATAGGGTAGGCTGGTGAAGTTGGATCCTGTGAGATCTTGTTGAATTTGTTAATGTATTTTCCATTACCAAGAAGGCCTTAAAACTTGGCATGTTGCATGTAATGCTCATTTAAATGAATAAAAAGTAGTAGTTGTTGTTGTTGTTCATATCTTGTGTTCTTGAGTTTTCCACTATGTTGTGTTAAGCAGTTTGGTTAAATAGTATGTTTTCAAACCCACCATCCTTTTGCACTGCATCAACATGTTCAGAGAGACACACTTCCCTTCGTATTTAATCATACCACTTCTCCATAAGTAATTTATTAGTTATCTATCCTAATTTCATCTCTTTATCCTTATACTTATGATTGCATCCTTTCATAATCAATTCTTGATTGGTTATCCGTCAACTTAATCACATGTCTTAACCAATATTGATAACTATCAATCATGATTGGTTTATTTATTAGATCAATATCTCTTATCCATAATCAATCTCTTTTGAACCAGCCAAACCCTATAGTCTCTACCTATGACTGGAAATAATCATTTAATGCCAAAGACAATTAATGAAGTCTATGTAATTATTGATACTCTGAATATCACTAGCTATTATGTATTATGTCACTGTCTCTCCATTTAACTTATTTATCATCTCGTCTCTTACTCTCCATCTTTTGATAGTCATTATTGGCATTACAAATCGTCGATGGTATAATTTGCCTTAGTCTCCATGCATACCACTATAAGCATTCCTTGAGTCATTATAATAGTCATAGTGATTCTTTATTACTTATATTTGATTCTTTTTGTGGTTGTTGATATCAAACATCCCATTTCTATCCCTTGTGGTAATCCACTGTCTGTGTTGGATGCATTGTCTTTGATCATCGGTTTTGATATTTTTCACATAAAGTGGATGAATAAAATGGAAAATTCCTCCTTTCATACGATGGTTATCTTCCATATTTGTTTTTGGTATTTGCAAAGATCTTTGTGACATATAGATTCCTTTCTTAATCACATTTTCCCCAACGATCGATTATGTGCTTACCATTTTAAGTAAACTGGGTCTTTATAGAAGATCAATGATAATATCTACTTATATATATATATATATGATCGGATCTTAGAATTTCTTTGATACCATGTTATTGTTTGATCAGATTTATATGATGATATTTTTTAATTTCATTTACTATTTTTAAAGATGTGAATATATAATCAATATTGATCTAACTCAACACAATTTGATGATCTTAATAGATCATTATTTCAATTCAAATGATATATTTAATAATATCAATCTATTCTGAATTAATATCGATATGTTGTGAAGAAATATCGATCTGATGTTGCTCAAATTGATGAGACAAGTTTATTGAAAGTTGAATACTTATGTTGACTTGCACTTAACGATTTATGTACATTATAAAGTATTATTTCAACCTCGCATATATATAAGAGTGCAAGAGACATGTGTTGCGTAGATACATTCCTCTATGTGAGACATGTATTTCTCAATAACAAATGTCATTTGATATTAATAAGTCTTCAATGATCATTAACAAATACATGATCAATATATCTGCTGCGATATTTATAAATAATATCGATACAATATTATTGATACACTCAACAATAGTTTGATTAATAATCATTGAAATATACTCGATTATGTATATATATCAAATAATATAACTATTATTAAATATATATATATATATACACATGATCGATGATTATTAAATCACTGATTATTAATCATGCACAATAGAGATTAATCATGATAACTGTAATCATAGCATATAATAAGATCAGTAAATTGTAAGGATAGAGATCAAATGTTCAAGGTTGATAGGCCACTTATCCATTTGATTACAATGGTTAGAGTAATCTGATCGAAGCTATTTATCTCTAACACTAAACGAGGACCCCCACTAGTACTGGAAAATGAATAACTTGGTGGTCTGGAAGATGTATCTATCCCTGCAAGAGGCCCTATCTAGGTAGGATCATGGATGGACTGGCCCTGTTGAACAACCTGAATTTGGGATACTACTGTAGCTAAGCCCTGTATAACGCTCATAGCCTGATCCATCTAACTCTACAAGGTTTTCATCCCTTCTTGTAGCATATGAATGTCCTGACTCAGAGAAATAGGAATACCATGAGAAATTGGAACCACAAGAGGAACTAGAGTAGTTGGCGTAACTGTTTGTCTACCCTATCTACTAGTATGAGGACCTCGATGTGCCCATCCTTGTACCAAAACTTCCCTCAACCTAGGAGGAGATTTTCCACCCATCTATCTAGCTAGAGTAGGATCATACCTACCTCGAGCCCTAAGCCTACCTCCACCATCACCACCTCTACCACCACCATCCTTGCCACCAACCTTTCCTCCATCTTGAGCACCACCACCTTCTCCAAGAGTAGCTAGTATCTTCCCACCTCTACCTCACACTACACTAGGAATAAAAGCTCTACTAGCTATAGCTCCTCCACCTCGAACACCCGCAACCCTACCTACTCTACCACCTCATGGAGCTCCCTCTCCACCTCCTCAGACTCTGGCTCTCCTCTGTCATTGATGTCCCATAGCACCATTACCACCACCACCATCATCAGTCTCACCAGATTCAGGATCATCAATATCTGGGACAGGCTCAGTAGGATCTGTAAATCTCTAGAATAGATGTTGTGTTACCCACTAAGTATACTCGAGTGTAACTCTCGCATCTATAACACCTTATCTATAATCCCAATGCATAGAATAGAGACCCAAAACCTCATCTTGAGATGACCTGTAATCCACACAAGCTCCCCACAATGATCTCACAGACTGAACTCATGCATACAAAGCTAATCCCTGAGCTATACATTGTACTCTACCAAATTATCTCAATACACGCATGAAGCAAAATCTCTCAATAATCAATATGGTATGACCAATCAACCAACAAGGCATGAACATAAATGGTACCTCATGAGAATCCTCAGCCCAAAGATCACATCTAATGTATGGTCTCTAGTGTACATGGTCCATGTCATCAAGCATGCACCTCAAATACTCTAGTTTTCCCAACCGAGGTTGGAAAATCAATCTGTGATAAGCATATATATAAGGGAAATCAATAGGATGAGCCCTAGTTGCAATTAGTCTCACAATCAGGAGATCCTCCCATGCCCAAACTTGTAATAAGACTGCACCAAATAAAAGTGTAACACTACGATTATATACCACATAGTGTATATAATGATATAAATGAGAGAACACATGATCCCCAAGAAAATATCCTCAGATAAACAATCATATCCTCTAGTATTCGTCCCCATACGAATGCAAATTTGTGACCTCAACTATCAGGCATCAAGAATCCTCCAATCAAAGCCACAAAAACTGATGGTAGTGGCTCATATTATTGTCTCATAACCCTCCATTGGATCGTATGATCTCTAATAGTTGCATCAGCAAACAATCATTTTCATGTTGCACCATCATAAACTTGATCATAATATACTAGTTCACCCATGATTGGTATCCTCAGAATCTGATACACACCCTTCATGGTAATAGTCATCTCACCCATTGGAAGGTGAAACATGTTATGGTTTGAGTGCCATCTCTCGGCCAATATTTTCAGCAAACCCCTATTCAATCTGAACTGGGGCATATCCAACAAAAAATAGAGTCAGCAATGACCAATCAAATGTCTATCACCACGAATCAAATCTAAAATCATATTGAAGGGCCATGGACACAGACCCTATACATTCAGTTTCCGAAAGGAAATCTGTTTTGAAAATCAAACACACATCAATCAATCAAAATCATCAAAATTAATAATCTAGCATCAATCCATTATCCTATCATCTACTTGCTCATCTTTGAGCACATCAAATTTTGTTCCTCTAGATCTTGAGGACAAAAAAATCAACATCAACCTATCAGATTGACATCAATACCACATCAACCAAATGGTTATGATTGACATTAGACAAAATTAAATTATTTTTTTTAAATCACACATCGTAAGTAATCCATAAAAAAAATCACTGACATATACCGAATCGATAAACAAATCAAATACGTTGATTTTCCTTTCAAAGAAATGCAAAATTATAAAAAAATATGCATAGGCAATATTTTAAGTTCCATAAGCGCCAAAGCACTTAGGCGATACAAAAACTTGCGTAGGTGCTACAACAATTTTCGTACACACCAAAATAGAGTATAGGCGCTATTTCACCTTATAGGTGCTAAAACTATGTGTGCATGCACTAAAAAAAGTTGCAAAATGCATAATTGGTGTGTAGGCACTACAACAAATTGTGTAGGCACTAAAGCAAAATTAAGGATGCCCTAGCATAGGTGATATTCCAGAGGGTATAAGCACTAAAAAAATGCGTGGAGACACTAAAAGAAATGGTACAGGCCCTCAAACTATAGAAAAAAATGAAAATTTGAAGAATTCAGTGCCTAAATCTAAAAATCTAGCTACAAATCATCAAATCAAAAAAAATTAGGCTATAAATTGAGACATACTAGTGCTCCACCGCCCGTAGACTCTAAAATATCCTCCCCTTCTCGAAACGGTGCTCCTAGATTGGGACTACCATGTTTTCAGCTGGGAGATAAAAAAGGCTCAGAGAGAGAAAAACAAAAAAAAAGGGTCAAAGAGAGTGTAAAAATGAATGAGTGAAAAGTAATTTTCACCTAATTTATATCAACTTTTGAACTTTAAAAGAGGTATTTTTATCTACTTAATAAAAAATGAGCCTTTTATCAATTTTTTGACTCGAGCATTATTTGAATTCAAATTTCATATTGGGAAACAAATCAAAATCAAAATTTTCACTAAAAATTCAAAAAATCCTTAAAAAATCTGAAAATCATTAAAATCACTTAAACATATTTTGATCCATTTATCGAGGGGGCATATGATCACTAGGATGCAAAATCATTAAATTTGTGGCATTTTTAAAACTAGGGACATTGAACGTTGAAAATTCAAAATCATCATTGGGGCATTGAAATCAATCCAAATCAAAATTAGGGATTCATATAAGAGTTTTATCATCACAAAAATATCATGATATCATCAAATCAATCAAATAATCACAGTTGGACATCGGACATCAGACACTCTTTGAATCAACACGCTTCACACGTTGATTCAAAGAGGAAGCGTGTTGCTTCAAAGAGGGGTAATTGTATACACCTAAAAATGGTCAAAGTCAGTCAAAGAAAACAATTAATTAAACTCAAGCCATTTGGAGTAATTAAAATAAAAAATCAAATAACTATGTAGTTGAATTAGTCATTTGATAATATAGTTCATTAAATAATTAAATCCAACCCATTCAATATTCATACATGGATAAATTAATTAATTCCTTTGAATTAATTATCCCTAAAATCTCTCAACAACCACTACAAGAAAAAAATCTATTCAACCAATGGGAGAAGAGGGAAATGTTCACATGGATCACAAATAGGCTTTGCAATCTTGACCATCCATTTTTTAGAATCAATCTTGTCCCTTCAAATTGGACACAGGTCAAAAAACACAACTCAGCCTTATACCTTGATCATGGTTAACTCAACTCACATCTAACTCACCCCTTGCACCTTGGGAAATCCAATAAATAGGATGCATGTTTAGTGTAATTCATCCATTTTCATAGCAAGTGCACTATAGGCAAATTACATTTGAGAGCTTAGTAATTTGAGTTCATTTAGCTTAGAATTCTCATTTAGGGATGCCATAATGGAAGAATTACAATAAGCTTTTAGTGATTTTCATCATTTATGATAGCGATTTTCTTCTATTTGCATCATCAATTAGTATCAATCTTTACATCTTATATCATTAATTGCATCCATCTTTGCATATTCTCATTCTAGAAGTTGTCACTTGAGGATTCTTTGTAGCTGACAAAAATCCTTAACTCCTTGTAGTTAGAGATCCATGAAATGCTCTTGACTCTTTCAATTTTGAATTGCTTAATTAGGATAGATCTATTAATTTCAAGTTGAAATCATGTTGAATTAATGTTTCATGAAGGTTTTTTAACAATTTACACACACACACAATATGTACATACATATTGTAGACGCCCTAAAATGGATAGACTTGCGACTTGACATTAAAAACACTAATTTTCATCTATTAATTAATGGTTTTTTAATCATTAATTAATCATCTATTTTCTTCTAAATTTATTTCATCTATTAATTAATGGTTTTTAAATCATTAATTAATCATCTATTTTCTTCTAAATTTATTCTCCAAATCATCTAATCAAAGTCTCAAAATTAATTAAATAATTAATTTTATTTAATTAATTAACCTTAATTTTTTAATTACCATTAATTAATTAATTAAACTCAATTTCCTATAGTTTAAATTGAAAGATTTAAACTTACTAATTAAATTCTTCCAATTAAATTAATTTCAATTAAATTAAATTAATTTCATTCAATAAAGCAATTCTAAACCAAAAAGAATTCAATTATCTCACATGTTAAAAACTTTAATTACATAAATGAATTAAATATTCATTTATTTTCAAAGAGATAATCCTTAATCAGATCACATGGGTTACTCCACCCATCTCTCCAGTTCACATGGGTAACTCCACCGACCTCTTCAGTTCTAAAAGGTAACTCACAATTAGCTCTTCAGTCAACCAAACTCTATCTCCTCTCTCCCAGTTGAAGAGGTGGAGTTTACTGATGGCTTCTCCAGTTCCTTTTAATCTCAACCATTCATCTCCCTATCTCTGGGATTGATCTCAACCATTCATATCATCCTCCTTTCCTATATAACAAACCCTTCATAACCATTTGAAGGATCCAGGATTTCAAGCTTTCATGCACCATTACTCTATTAGTTTGGTTCTAGCATTCAAGCCATCTTGCGATCACAAAGCCATTCAATTATCAAATTCTCTACACTTCTCAAGTCATAGACATTGCCCACACCAATAATGAGCATCAAAAACAAAATTTTGGAAGGAGTAGAGAGAGACAATAGAGGCTTCAAGCAATTTGGGTTTGCATTGATTTTTTTTCTCTTATTTGCTTGTATATTTTATTGATTATGTTTAAGCATTCGTCATTAGTAGTTTTTGTATTGATTTCCCCATTGCAAATCGGTGCTACTAACCCTCGTCATTGGAAATCTTGGGAATCATGAATCATGAAAGAGGAGTACATTTTGGTGAACCCGACGTGAAGCAAACAACCTAAATATCTCTTGCAGACGACAAACAGAATCAATCAGCCATGACCATACAGTTGCAGACCTCAATTTTTATCATTTTCTCGATATTTGTGTAATTTCACAATTGCTGGTATTTTTTGTAATTGATGAAATAGTATCGCAATTGACTGGTTTAGTACCGCAATTGATTGCAGGCTTTCACATTGCTATTCTGTCATTTTCTGTCTTTCCGTCTTCTAGCACTGTGTCACAATCGCCTCGATTTAACTGAATCACCTATGCTTTACCACAATTACCTGTGATTTACCACAATTGTCAAATCCATGTCACAAACAAAAACATTCTGTCGTAGACCAGAGTTTTTTGCCACAATTGCCAACATTCTGCCGCAATTGAACAACTAGTGCCGCAATTGACATAAAAGGCACATTTCTAGCTATTTTTCTTGGTTTCTGTGCAGGGTTAACTGATGGTGAATGGAAAAGTAGGTAATCAGATGCATACCAGGTGCTAGATCATTAAGAGCTACAATAAGGAGAACCACCAACTATCAAGCACAACAAAGGGCTATTCTCGCAATCACAGCTGAAGATCAAAGCAAAGCATACACAAGGTACATTGATTCAATCAAGAGATTTTCAAGTATAAAGTCACCATTAATTTTAACAATCTCAATAATCATGGAGTTTTTGGATATTCTGTTGTCTTAGACTGAAAGCCTTCATTTCTTGAGATACTAAAAACTTTCTTTGACAGGTTTGAATCAAGGAGACAAGATAACAATACAACATAAAATTCATTCACTTGTCGATTTGGGTTTAAAAAGAATAGTGTTTGTCACACATCTCACACCTCACATTTCAAAATTTGGTGCTTAAAATTGACGTGGAGATTAAAATTGAACAGAGGCAAAGAATCTCTCGATTTGGTGCATTAAAATTGAACAAGCAATCAACACTTACTTTTGGGCTTAAAAATGAACACTTGTGCTTGTATGGTGGTGTAGCTTAGTTCACATTTCAAACTTTTGGAGCTTAAGCGATTTACCTTGTGTCTTGAGTTTTGGGTGCACTTGCACAATCTATTAGATTAAAAATCTTTATACTTTTTAGAAAGGCATGTCCGGGGAATGCGCTTCTTCTTCGGAGAATGACCTTAAACTGGTAATCCTTCTGATTGGTATATAAACAAGGCGTGAACCAAATTTTTGTCTTATCTAGCCAAGCTCGAGTGAGGTGTGTTGATGATAGTCTAGATCAGGTGAATATCCCTAAGGAGCCAGTGTGGTCAACTGGGCTCTTAAGTGAGTCACACACGTAGAAACTAATTGGATAGACGCCACAGACCCTTACTACAACCTTGTTAATTAGAGGCCAACCCGATCGAACTCTGAATAAATACCTTATTATAGTGCAAGGGGTTGCAAAATTTCCCCCCACGATTCCGAACATATGCGTTCCAAGGTATTTGTGTAGTGAAAGAGATCTTCACTCCACGGAAATAATACCTGGCAATGGAAAAAAGATGGGCCCCTACGTCATGGACCTTTGTGTCCTAGTAGTCTGACACTTGTTGTGTGAGCTAATAGACATTCAAGCATTGGGCCTATAATATTGTATTTTAAAGCCATTGACTTAGATTAAATCTGACTATTCATTGTTGAGACCTTTTGATAACATTGCAACTTGAAAAAGTTGTAGAACGTACACGTGTCAGTTTGCATTCTTCAAAATACATTGTCTTTTGTTCTTGTTCTTTGATCAGTTTCCAAAACAAAAAAAAAATATCAAAACTGTCAAAACAAGTCAAACGTGTTAAATTCTAGGGTTTTCAACATTAACTGTCTTTCAAATTAGAATCCTTGTTCCAGAAAATCAAAATTGTCAGACAATGAGATCTATCTTTTGAGGCTTTTTTGATACTGTTTACCGTTTACCGTAATTTCTTGTATTTTACCGCAATTGATGGAAGTTTGCCGTAATCATCCTCTTTATTTCCATAATTAACTTTTTTATTACCACAATCGATGATAGATTACCTCAATCTACCAGTCACTTTACCACAATTGGTGGAGTTTTTTCGCAATTGACCAAAGACATTTTTACACCCGTTTTGAACTAAAACCTTGAAAATACTCTCCATTTTGTGTCAAAGACCAGTGTCTATCCCAGAAAAATGCGAAGAACATTGTGTGAATCTCTAAACATTAAAGATCATCCCTTCTTTGAAAAGCATGATTATTATCTAAAACATTGTTAGTTCAAAAGTTTAGACTTGAAATATCTTGATCTCATCATCTCAAACATCATCATTATCTCTATCAGTGACTTTGTTCCAGGCAAAGGTCGACAAATATTATTCTTACATCATCAAAAATTTGAGATCAAGATAAATCAACATTTGTCCTTAGAATTACCCTTGTCCAAAACATAACTCAAACTTTCTTAGAAAGGTTATCCTTTTTTGTTTTCTTTATTTCACTTGTTTTAGTCACAAAATCTAGACCACACTATGTCTCAAACACCTCATGGAGGGCCTTACACAAGGTTGAAGGCTAGGACACAACCTGATGAGTCATATATCAATAGAATCCCCGCTTGGGAAATAGAGTGAGAGGACAATCATTTCACAAATACCAGCTCTGCTCTATTCATTGAGAATCTCCGTGGGCCAGCCTTGTTCCATAATGTCACAGAAGAGGAGCTCGATGATATAGAGAAAGACACCTATTCCACGCAAGTAGTTGATGTTGTTGTAGAGAGGAACCCCAAATGTTTCTTAGTCATGCTGATAAAGAAGGGAGTCAAAATCCCCGTTGAATTCATTGTGTCGACCACATGGCTTGAAAACCCTCTCGTAGGTCAAAACACTACTCACACTAGTACATTTGAGGCCTCTTTTTGACGGCTATGTGTCACTTTTTTGACACCTTCCCGTCGGCCTAGTGACGGAGACTAGTGTTGCAGTTTTGGTGTCAGAATTAATGACGGCTGTGTCATCCGTCGTTATTGCAATGGTACTAACCATCGCAATACGAGCCAGCTATGATGGTTAGCATGCTTTCGATACATTTTTTTAATGTCACTATTATGACGCGTAGGTGTCACTATTACGACACGTAGGTGTTGTATGTTATCTGTTAATATTATGACACGCAGGCATCGCATTTTATCTGTCATTTTTTCAGACGTGCGACAAATTTTCTATACATGCGACATTGAGCCTTCAATAATTTTGCGACAGCCTGACGTCGCAAGTATAACAAATTCATCACATGTCTGAAAAAAGTGACGTCTAGGTGTCGCAATACGAGCCGGCTATAATGGTAATCATGTTGTCATTACATTTTATTTGTCTCTATTATGACACATAGTCATTGCATAGAAAGCATCAAAATTACGACAGTCGTGCAACGAGTTTGTTATACATGCGACATCAAGTTGTCGGCAATTGTTGACGGCTCGATGTCGCATGTATTTTTTTAGTGTCGCTTAAGAGTTTTTAAGAGTTTCTCTTTGTTTCAAGAATAGTTTAACATTCTCTACTTAACAAGGCCAACCACGTGAAGGTGGAAACTCATCTGGCCCCTCCTAGGACACTCTTATGACCCTTTACGACACTTTAAGATCTCTAAGATGTATTCTTAGGGATCGTAAAGGGTCATAAAGGGTCATAAGGGATCCTAGGACACAATAGCTGAGAAACATAAATGTAGGCATCATGGTCACAATTGTTTGGAGACACAACATAATTAAGTGGTATACCCAAATGATGCAATGCAACCACTACTCCTCCAGTTCTAAGTTGGCACTACACGATCCAAAAACCATAGATAAGGAATAAATTTAGAGAGGGGAGGAGGGCCATAATGACCGAAATAATATACCTCCACTCTCTAAATTTATTCCTTATCTATGGTTTTTGGATCGTGCAGAGTAAGAATTGGAGTAGTGGTTGCATTGTATCATTTGGGTATACCACTTAATTATGTTGTCTCCAAACAATTGTGACCATGATATCTACATTTATGTTTCTCAGCTGTTGTGATATCTATATTTATGTTTCCTACCTATCATGTTTATGTGCATTTTCTTTATGTGTTTGGCTTCTCTCCCTCCTCCAAAATAAGATTTTCACACTCTGAATCGAGAATGCACGTGCAGTTGCGTAGAATATAGTGTTAGAAGGCCCCAAATGTTTTATAAACCATCGGCGCTGTGTGGAACTGCATAGGATCATCACCAAAGGGGGTTTCGGATTAGAGAACTCCCTTTCACTTAATAATTATGAAGCCATCAATGGTATACTAATTATTTAGGATTGTAAGTTTCCATTGATGGCTTCAAATTACCAAGCAAAAGGTGTACAAAAGACTTAGCATCACTGCCTGATGTCATTGAAGTGTTGACCCAGGGTTGAATCCAGTATGCTCCTGTATGATCCAGAACCTACAAGGAAGGTCAAGATGGGGTTAGATCCAAAGGATCTAAGAAATTCATGGCACCCTATTACTGATCCTCATCTACAATTACACATGTGCATAGTCAAGCCATACACTTCTCCTTGCCTCTCTATTTCCTGCACCTATATATACGGCTACACAATTAGATGCATGATATAAAATTCATAGTTTATTACATTCAAGATCGTAATATAAGCTACATCAATAAATTAGCTAAATCAATCATAAGGTATTTAAAACTAGTATCGTAAAGAGATGCAAAATATGTAAAATATTGGTAAGGGGTGGCAAGATCAAGGAAGAACTCAAAAGTACAAGACCTAAGGGCCAGACCTAATGCCTCGGGGGCTCATCATAGATGGCCTTGCCTACGTAACTCATAGAGACATCATAGTTCAGGTTTAACTTTAAAACCAGTCTTTTAAAGGATGGTAGAAGTGGTATCAATACTCTCTATCCAAAGGGTATCAATGGCATTTCTCTCTTCACTGGAATCAAGGGTGCAGAAGTTGCTCTGCATCATTTGGGTATAGCACTCAATTTCTATACCGAATCGATGAAGAGAAACATTTTGCACCCCATATTCGATTGAAGGTAGAGGAAATTGATCCTCTTTTGATAAAGAGTCTTCAAGAAAGATAGATGGTATTATATCATTTCTACCTAAAAAGTATTACCAAGGAAAAAAAGAGAAAGCAATAATTATTAGTGTCCAAAAAAAGAGGCAAAATCACAGCAGCATAATGCATAAGGATATTATGTTTTACAGCTGTCATGTTTATGCGCATGTTCAAGGAAGAACTCAAAAGTACAAGACCTAAGGGCCAGACCTAATACCTCGGGGGCTCATCATAGATGGCCTTTCCTACGTAACTCGTAGAGACATCATAGTTTAGTTTTAACTTTAACTTTAACAATAAATAATTAGAGCTACATACAACTAAATACAACATGACATGGCAGTAATGAATAACCCACCCTTGAAGAGAGAGATATGGTACTTTTTCAAAGTAGAAAGTGGAAGTTGTTGTTGGTCAATCTAGATCAATTGGGCCCACTACAACCTCATGAGATTGAGCTTGTGTTTAGGCTATGATAAGGAATGCACATGTGTCTATGGTAGGATAGAGAATCTATGATCCCTTGGAAATTCTTTCCTAGTAGTAATGGTAGGATGTCATATTTATGTTATGAAGCTTCTTTATCCAAAGGGTATCAATGACATTTCTCTCTTCACTGAAATCAAGGGTGCAAAAGATGCTTTGCATCGTTTGGGTATACCACTCAATTTCTATACCCAATGGATGCAAAGCAACCT